>JAZGTK010022599.1:0-10221 GCA_036877625.1 Ambastaia sidthimunki | reverse complement strand
CAGATGTGCATAATAAGGCAGACAGCACACACTGAAACTGTCAAATTTACCCTCCAAACCCCCAAAACCACCAACCATCAAACACATACAGTCCTCGTTCACTCGCATCCAATTGCCAGAGAGAAACTAAAGTTCCCATGATGTCTGAATTATGCCAAATGACATCATACGCTCACAGAGCCCTTTCTGTTCAGATGAAACATTCTCACTGGTGAAATTCACGGAAGATGGTAAAGATGTTGGGTATTACGTATTTGATACTTGGAGATGTATGTTCTTTTAGGCCAAAACACTGAAAATGTTGTTTTTAGTAGCAGGGTATGAGGTCATTCACACACTGTTTTCATTTCTCTAAGCCACCTCAAAACATTCAGTCATGGGTGATTGTAGGAGTGGTGTAATGTGTATTCATTCCTGTGCTGCTGTTGGTGTTATTGGTGTCCAGTTTTAGTCATATAATGAGCAGCATTTTCTCAGAAAAGACACTGTCAATCCATTTGGAATATATATATATATATATATACATACACACAAATATATACATATATTCAAACATGCTCACATATATATATTGGAATATTTATTTACATGTATATATTGGATACATTTTACAGATAAAAAATAAATAATTTATACAGCTTTCCTGTGTACAAAACCACTATCTATGCCTGAAAAATTAAAATACAATAATTGTGTTTCTTTTTAAACTGAAAACATTCAGTGGGGGTCCAGAAGTCTTGGAACACATAAAAAATCTGGGCTTCAAAATTTAATTAAAACAAAGTATTAGGATTTTTAATACTGTAAAAAATTAATATGAAATATCAGATTCTGCACTATTTCTAGGGCACTAATCAAATGAGCGAATGGCCCTCATTAACTTTTATACAAGAGACAGATTTTCTTGCTCTCAATAAAACACATAAGAAACTCTTTGGAACGTTCTCAAATTCTTCTGGGAAAACATGGATCATCATGTTGTAGACAAACTTTATAGCCAGTTTAAGCACATGCAGTCATTAAAGCAAAAATAAGACATGTTAAAAACTTCTCACAATTTGTTATTTTAAAAATAGTACACATAAAACACATAAAGTGTTTATACAACAGTCTCAGAATTTGGTCAACTGTGTAAATTCATGTCTGAAGTTCCTTTTGAGGCAGCCATTCAATAGATCCTCTGCCATCTGAAGCCTGTCTCTAATACCCTTATTTCACAGATAACATACTGTATCTAGAGAACATCTGACTCACTGCTGTCACAGAGTCTGTGCAGCACCCTCATTAGCACTGATGAGTAATGCACTGCAAGGGTCTATACCGAGGGTTCCCGCTCACACAGATCAGCCAGAAGCGTCAGTATTTTCAGGCATGTCTTTGGCTGTGACCAGCGTGTCACTGCTCACTGAATGAGTCTGTGAGGAAACACCAGAGCTCAAAGTTCTGTTTGTTCACAGAAAAAAAGCCTCCAGCTTGCACAAGCCTCAGTGCTAACTAGGGCAAAGGTTACAGAGCCCAAAAAAATTTCAAGCTCTGAAAAACCCAACAGAACCAGCAAATTGCTAGATCCAAATTCTACTGGGGTAACAATAAAAACAGTGAAAATAATATTACGTTGGGTTCTAAACAGTACAGCGTGTTTATTTGGTTAACAGATACATTAGCAGTCAAACATTTGGACACATTACTGAATATGTTACTTAAGATCTTTAAGCTAGGTGTCATTTGTAGTTACTTTCAAGTTACTTTCATCTGTCCCTGCCTAATATGCAAATATAAGTACAAGCCATTTCTAAGTTGATTTCTGTTTGCCATAGTGAGAAAAGTGTTCACAAAGCCATTCTAAAAACAATATATTTTTGCATTATTATTGTACTATTTTGGTGACACTAGAGGTGCAGAAATTACACTTAAACTTTAAAAAATCTTTTAATGTGAAACCTCTTGCTTCACTACTTACAATTTGTTTTGTAGAGAAATATAAACTGTGTAGGTGTTTCTAAATGAGTAGGTGCGTGTGACTGGCACTGTATTTACATGTTAAAATGTTAGCATCTGTTATTTTGAATTAGAAAATAACACATCATGACACTTTGAAAGTAATGATTATCTTTCCAAAAATGTGCATGTGTTGGGAGGGGTTAATAATTATTACCACTGTACAAGGGAAAGCAGAATGGAAGTTTTTGTCAAACACCACAAAAGCTTTCTGCCATGTAAGTTTACCCTAAACTATCAGTAATAAGGGGGCTCCCTCCTATTTAAAATGAGTTCAAAAGCCACAGCCGCCCTCTAAAACCCAAGAGTCATGAGTGGTGTGTCCTGTCATCTCAGTACTGATGAAGTGCGGACAGCAGTATAAACTCTGGTTTCCCCCTGTGGAATTCCCCACATACATCACAGGCCAGAAACAACAAACAGTCAACCCGAGGTGGTTAAATCCTCTACCGTGTTATCAGAGGACATAAACATCCTCATTTCGGGACTAAAGGACCCATAGGTGGGCCCAAAACAGAAAGAGGGGAGCGGGACGATGGACGGAGGGAATCAGGAGACAAAAACAACAGAGGAACTGGAAACCTGAATAAAGAAGAGGAAATGACAATGACTCTACTCACTGCGTCATACGTTCTGCAAAAGAAACCAAAAGTTACTGTAAGAAAATGAACAGACTGAAGATTTGTGGAAGTCTGGACACCCAGAATGAACCGACTCTATTACAGAGATGATGGGAATGACAGGAACTCATTTTGTGTATCAGTAAACGCTTGACTGACTCCAATACACATTTACACTATAATCGGTGTGTTTTCAGTTTAAAGGCAGTTAAGTTTGTGAAAACATTTTCCAAGTCATTACTTTCTCCACTTGCTTTTAATGAACCAATCATTTACCTGCACATGTACAAACAGTAATCAGACCAAAATGTGATTACCCAAAAAATAATGTAAAATGGTGTGGTGTGGTTTCCAAGACAATGACTGTCCTTATATCACTTTAATGTTTCAGAGGATATTTCATTGATTATATTTAGATAAATTGATGAAATAAGTATATTTTATTGATATCAGGATCATGGAAAAATATTATAAATATTATTTATGTTTAGTGTACAGTTATTCATTAAAGTGATACATAAGTGTACAGTTATTCATAAATGTTTTAGAAAAATGTATACTCAATGAGTAATGGAAACATATATATGATTCAACCTACCACCCAATGCTGCTACTTGCACCTTTGAAAATATCTCAATACTTTTTAATATCAATTTATTCCGCATCCCCAGGATGAACTGAACACCTCGACACTTGCACACATCTGAGAGCTGCTTCCAGAACTTGCATTTATGACCTCACACACTCAAATACTAGGACACAATCAAGGTTGGAAAGTCATTTTCATGAAGGCAGTGTACATGTGGAGAGATGGTCCTCTTCAAGCTCCCTGCCCTCTCCTTGGTGGTACCGAAGCAGCTATTCTGGGTGTCACGAGGTTTTATCACAGCTCAATGCATTATTTATAAGACAGAAGCCTGGCCCCTGGAGCAGGAGAAATGAATGGCTATGACAAGGTAAACCCCACAAGATGCCTGCCACAGAGCATTGCAGGAATTAGTCCACGCTTTCCAACAGTTGCTTATAGCCGCCGTTGTTTCTGAGAAAACAATAAACTGTTCCAAATCAAAGACATCTGATTACATTTCATGACACAGAATTATTTATTTGTCAATAACAGATGTTAAAATAACACAAAAAGCCTTCCTGGTGGAATATCCATGCTTGACTTGTATTCTTTCTCTGTACAAGAATATTCCTCGCTGCGTAATGGCAGATAATTTATTTGGCAGATAATGTTTCTTGAGAAGCGTTAACTGCACAAACCATGCATAAAGGCCGTAGCGTRATCTRTCTTTTAATATCAAATTCCTCTCTTGAGGAAAAATGCTGATGGTGGCTGTGAACAGATGTTAAACATTCACTGGAGATAATGAATGCAGATTCAGTTTGAAAAGGGTTCGTACAAATTGCCAGCTAATATCATTTAAAGCATTGACTTTTCTTCTTCAGTAAATCTAATCTCCATGTCAATAGAACAGAGTTTTAGAATGCAGCACTGGAATATCAGAAACTGATTTAATTGGATAATTGAGGTAACAGATTTCATGAGTCATAATGAACCTTGTTCTTAATTTAAAAGCACTACATTTAAATCTGCACTTGCAAGCTCCGCATGAGAGTCAATGGAGTTGGCCTGCTGTTAGAAGTCAAGCTTAGATGTTTATTCAGACAACTGTGTTTTTCTTTCTTACTAAAGATGATGTTAATGATGATGACGATGATGAGGAGGAATAACGTTCCAAAGTTATTTCTGGGTAAATATAAAAGCCAGAACCACAGACACCATCTGTTGTATTACAAAGAGATCAAAAGCAGAGAGAGAAAGAAATCAAACAAAAGGAAAAAATAAAAACAGAGAAAACAGACTCAGATGTGCATGGCTGGTATTATTAGGATACTGAAAGTAGAACAAACAGAGTTTTGTGTGTTATGATTTCTTCACAGATGTTTTTTTTTTGTTCCGGCAGGGTTGAATACAAACTAATTTTAAATGCGACTGAGTTCAACTTTTGTAAATTCACTGCAAATTTCAACATCAGCATGACAGTCAGATCCAACTCTGTTAGACCTGCTGTTAGAACAGCAGTTATGAAAAAAGGTCTCACAGAAAGTTCTGGTTCACATTACAGCTTTCTGTGGCCGAGATCTGCCCACACCAACAGGAAGAGATTTTTTCACTGAGATGTAAAGTGACCACACACTTTGTTTTTTTATACTTGATTTAGGGGCGAGTTTATCTGAATTTATACCTCAATAACAGACCTGCATTATAAAAACATTTACAATTTAGACATGTCACACTGTAACTGCTGTAGAACAGCAAAAAATGTGTATAGACCTTCTAATTAGAATTTTAAAAACATCTTGGCCCTCATTTATCAAATGAACATGGAAACGAGCGTAAATCTGTGCGCACAAATGATCTTACGATCAAGATCACGTGTGATTTATGAAGCCATTCGTAGAATTTTAACAGTATAAATTCGGGGTTTAGATGTCCTGCCCCCAGACTTTACGACATGGAGACACAGAAGACGGCAGCAAAGAAAAGGAATTTCTCGCAGTTAGAAATCAAGACGCTTGAAATGAAGTTCAAGATCGCCTGCTTGTTCTATTTGGGAGCACGAAGGCCGGGATCAAAGGGACACAGAAGACGGCAACGTGGAAAAAAATCCCAGCTGTGGTCAACATTTCCAAAATTTCATGACAGTCAAATTTTCATGTTTAAATAGATGCATAAATAAAAATCTAGCCAACCATATTGCAAATAGGTTAACACACCGATTGTTTTCACATACTGTTTCTTAATTTTGTCATTTGGGAGCATATGTCATTAAAGAGAGCGCAGAAATGTTGCCAAAATAAAACATAACATTGTTGAAAATGTTAAATTTATTTAATATTCAAACATCTTTAATGTGCACTTAACACTTTGTCAATATTTCACACTGACATCACAAATTATGACCTCATTCATAATAGTTTGATGAAAATGGTTTCATAGTTCTCTGTTGCATGCTGCACAAGTTCGAGCCAACTCAAAAACTTGCGTACAGCTGGTCAGGACCTGACGTGAGATTGATCGTATCTACCGCTCAAGTTCATATTGATAAATACCACACTTTGCGTGGAAAGGAGCGTACACCCTGTTTTCTGTCGTACGTTCGTTTCGTAAATGAGGGCCATTGTGTGCCCTTATTCCTGGAAGTGGTGTAAAGCCAGCCAATCAGATCAGCACTTTTTTACTTTTAAATTCAGTATACATGAGAACAGACTGTAGAAGAGGTTACTCATGGTTCCCATGATAAGGATGTAAACATGTGTTCTGCTTCAGGAAGTCAAGCCATGGGCAGTATTCAATAAACTAGCTTTTCTAGCTTCCCAGGCCTGTTCCAACTTTGCACTGTGGGGGTGGATGACACTGGATGTGTAATTACCACAGACAGGACAAGCTACACCCCGTCCAGCACAGCACAGCAGAGGACAACATTGTGACACAGGGCAGTATAATACAGCACAAAGGAATGCTGTGTAATGCATCAAAGCTAATTAATACAGAATGGGCCATGACATGCCGTAACCCCAGGAAACATCCTACACAACAAAATAACAACACAACAGCAGGCCTTTCCAACCGTAGTGATCCACTGTGAGACTGTATCATTTCCACTGTGAGGAATGACACATGCACAGAGATGAACCACTACAAGAAAACATAGACATACTGTATGTTTTGTATTGTATTGCAAAAATGTTAGATAAGCCCATTTACTGAAGAAAACACAAGTGGTGGTGTTTGCCTATGCACAATGCTAGATGTTGCTATACTGAAGCGAATAGCTAGTGGTGTGTAAGAAGTGTAATATTAAGGATTAGGGGGTTGTTTATATCTATAACTTTGCCTCAGAAAGCACCGCCTTTTCAATTAATTCTAAATTAATTAATTCTAAATGTCAATTCAATTGTGTTCTGTTTAGGTTGAGACACTTATTTTGATATAAATGGATGATAAAAACACATGCCATTGAGTCCACAGGGATCTTAACCAAGAAACAGTGAAGATCATCAGTAAAGTATTCATTTAATCATGTTTTGTTGTCAAGTAACAGCCACTTTTGTCCAGCGTGACATACAGCACAGTTATTTCTAGAAAAGTTGCCTTGTTAAAGGGCACAATGTGATATGTTTGTCTATAATGCCAGAAGTTTCCCTTTTAGCAGTTCATTTTTTAAATGAGAAATCAGTTAGTATAGTGTGGGCAGCAGCACTAAGCATGTGGGAGAGCTTTTTTTAATACCAAGTAATAATGTTTCTCCTGCAGCCTGGCATTAGGCAGACATGTGGACACACAACCTGTCACACTATCTTTATGCCTGCCTTCAATCTACGCAGCCCACACACTCACACAAAAAGTGTCACTTGTGGCTCTCTGTCCTCTCTCCCTCTGTCAAACCACACACACACACACACACACACACACTCGTGGGGCTCCAATCAACGTCATCAGTGGTCCTTTTTGCTACAGATGGTAGAATGTGAAACTCAACAGGCTGAACTGGCACACACCAGGCAGCTGACAGACAGGAAACAATAAACACCTACACAAACTAGCATTCACCTCATAAAACCAGTGACAGCTTTAAATACTTTTTAAATGTATATCTTTTGTACTTAAATCTTTTAAAGATGAGATTAATTTCTTAGCTGTCAAAAGATTAATTTAAAACATCTACATTGGACAAATATTATTTTAAAGGCTTTTTCCTGTTGCAGTTTAACAAGCAGTGAATACAGATTTACATAGTTCTTTAAATTATAGTTTTTATATATCCAGGACTCAACAATAATGATTTTCTGCTGCTGTTCCAGCTGGGCCAAAGCTACATTTACCTGACTACAAAAATAATGAACATTATCTTTAGCAACACATTTTATGAGTGTTTGGGGAATATATTTATATGAGGAATTTATATTTATGGTGTATATGATATGTAATTAACTAAATATATGGTACCACATATAAACACTTCACAATAAGATTCTGTTTGTTAACATTAAGTACCTTGACATGCTAGTTAACATGAACTTACAATGCTTATACAGCATTTATTCATCTTAATGTTAATTTCAACATTTACTGATACATTTTCAAATCAGAATTTTTGTTAATATGAGATTGAATTACTAGAACAGAAGTTTCCTAAATAAACAGAGCCAATGAATTTTAACAGAGAATCTCTATTGGCAGCAGAAATTTTACCATCAATACGTTCTCTCAGAGTTTTCTGCCATTATTTGAACTGGCATAACGCTGTCTCGTTTCAACAAAAGCGAGAAATTCCTATGTAAAATGGCAAATGGGGGCTGTATGATACGTAATGAATCACGCCAGAATTGCGTTCGACCTGTGTGTGTGTGTCATAAGACATTATCGCTCATCCCTACGATTCAGTTTCACAACCTGATGAGTTGACAGACAGGAAATAAGCTCTTAGCGCTAACACCATTACAGCTAATGACTCTCCGTTTATTAGAATGTTAAATATAGACCCAGACTGAAACACTACATCACTGGGTTAGAGCTGAAATGAAAACATTGACCGACATGAACCATTTCACCCAGAGTAACCTAGAGCAAATCTCACAACACTGCGGAGGGGAAGTTACGAAATGGGAAGTTATGAAATGGTCAATATGAAGTGCAGCTTAATCAACTTCTCAAAATGATTTTCTGTTGTATTTATGTTGTATCGCTAAATATAATTTGAGGAAGTCTGTGGGATCCACTTTTGCCATCTTGCAAGTTAAAGGTCTGTTTCCTCTTTATTATATCTTTGAAAATCCAAATGAAGCAGCAGTCGGAAGCTGTTTAGTCAGCAGTCCTCAAAAATTCCATTCTGCTGAGATTATGAAGGAGTTCTGAGGATGAGAGAGGAACAAGCTTTCTAAACGTGTGTGTGGGGGGGTTATTTAACCATATATTGGGGACAAATTTTGCACACACAAAAGTCAGCAAAACCTGACATATTTGAGAAAACCTCCTTTTGGGGACGTCTTAAAATCTCTGTTAAATATAGTCAATAAAGTTGTTCTAAAATTGTAAAAATGCAGAATGTTTTCTGCTAGTGTTAAAGGTGGTATACATGGGTGATGGTATGGTGTGGTATATATATTATTTATAACTAGCTGTGTATGAAAAATAATATGAAAAAGTGTATGGAATGCCCCCTTTTAGATAAGTAAACTTGTGTGAAACTTGTTATTATTAAAGGAGGAAAATTGATTATTAAACATATTAAAAGATGCTTTTTTTAAAAATGTAAAAATGCAAAAAAGTTTCTGTGAGGTTAGATTTACGGGTAGGGTGAGGGTTAGGGGATAGAACATACAGTTTGTACAGTATAAAAGTCATTATGTCTATGGATTATCCATAAAATTATTTTATAAAACTGCCACCCTCAACTTTTATCCTCTTTAGATCTGGATCATGTATTACTGAGACCTCATTAGGCAAATAAAAACTATTTTAATTCTGTACATATCACAAATAATAAACAGCAAATTGTCGTCAGACCAGCACATTCGAATATTACAAAGAGCTGCATAATATTGTAATGTACATTAACATTAAAACTGTTGACATTACTGTCAACTGTCAAAAGACCAGCTCAAAGAAATGTTTAATAGTTATGGTTCTTTTTATTGATGATTTAAGAAGACTTTTTTAATGAGTTAGCAGTATGAATTATTTTCTCTTTCCCTCCCCATCCTCCTCCACCCAACACATACAGATATTTGACACCACTGATCACTGCTAAAAATATGCCTCCTTTTTTACGCAATTCTTCCACTTTTGTGACCCGGACACATTCATGTGGAATTGTGAGTTTCACCCCACATGTATCTGAGTGTAAGGGATTCCAGACAGACCGCTCAAGCCGAACGCTTCTATTAAAATTTAAGACTGCAGGATAGTTCTCTCTCCCTTCACACTTAATCACACTTTCACCACCTCCCACAGAAGACATTAACAGAAAAGACTGCTGAATATATAACGTGCAGCATATCTGCGCAACTGATGGATGACCGGCGTGTTAACAGGAGCAAAGACTGTGTCTAACAAGTCTCTAATTAGATATTCGCTGCCAGTGGACGCTGGGCAGATGTCTGATTATTAGTCGCAGAGGCCACAGTGTGAGCTGACCAGCTTAACACCCTTATACTGTGTATAATTGGGGTTGAAGCAGAAGACACATCAGAAAACCTTTTCCTCTAAATTAGAAGCTGATTTTGTTCCATAAACACCAGCATTTAGCACTACAAAGGCAACAACAAGCTGATCTCTATAATTGGTTCCCTGGCGTCCCGCTGAGCAGCGAGACGCACACACAAGTTAAACAAAAAATGTGAGAATGACCAGCGCTCTGCTCAGATTGAGCATTAAGCATCCGCAGAGGATTTGACATAGATAACAACTGTCTGGAGGAAAATCTAACACAGACAGATGCATTCGTCTCAGTCTGACCATTTGTGTTATAGTGTTGATTGACACACATTGAGTCAATCAACACTATGACATAAATACTGAGATTTCCTAGAA
>JAZGTK010022596.1:0-10223 GCA_036877625.1 Ambastaia sidthimunki | reverse complement strand
CCATATACTTTTACTATTTTCTACCTGTTTTATTTATTTTATATAAACGTATATCCTTCTGTACTTATCCCTGATTTCTTGGCATAATTTGTTATTATTTCACGCTTACCTATAGGTAACCTACATTGGCGCATCCTATGCGGAAGTGATTTTGTCTCCGCCTATCGTCCTTGCCTCGCATCCTAACGGGGTGGAGCTAAGACGCGAGGAAAGGAAGCGAGGACGCACAAGTAAGAATTGAGCAGCACCCTTTGTCTGGTACCGTATCCCTTTAAATCCAGGCGTGATGTAATTTTACACCAACGGAACTGCTGGATCCCAAACAGTCCCACCTCCGCTGGCTCCAGCTCTGATTGACAATAATGGCGACGCTTTCATCTTGAGTTACAGCCCAGCGAAACGTCCCACAAGAACGCAGTTTCAGCTGTTCCGTCAGTTTTGCAGGAGTTTTAAGGTTACCTTATATTATTAGTCGCATAGCTATTTGGGACGAGGACATTTCAAGTGCTGCCTGTGGAATTTTTGGGGAAGCACGAACAAAGGTCTTCCCGTGCGTGGCGATCTGCTTGCTGTTTACAGACGTGCTTGTGATAATTCCGGCGTCAAATCGACATTTATTTCGGAATTTGTCTTGGCTTATTAAAACAGAGACGCTGGTGTGAATAGCGCTTCTGCACTGGGAGTTTTTGTGCAGGCTGCTTTAACGGAGCAGCTCCCGCAGACAACGCGTAAAGCGAAGTTGGACCATCTGTTGAGTTTTGAGCCCGCAGTGTACAGTTCGCTATTCTTTTTTTAACTTCTTGTTAAAAACAATTGTTGTTTTTTTTAAACCAAAAGTCTTAGCAGCGTTCTTGTTAACGTCTGGTGACTACTTTCAACTTTAAGAAGGTTAGCGATAGCTGGTTAGCCTGGATTTGCTAACTGGCCTTTGCTAATAGACGGCAGAATAGATAGCAGAACTGTGCATTTTGTAACTGAAAGAAATTAAGAAAATAATTTGTTAAATCGAGTCTGTATGCGATATATTACTGAAACAGCTTACACGATACGTTTATTATCAACTAGCTTGTTGCTGTGGCTTAAAGGCTCTTTATGTGGTTTTTGCCGCTGACCCAGATGTAAAACGGGGCGAGTTGGTGAATTTGAAGTACTACGTTTTTTAGCTGTCTTAACGGCTAGTTAAAGTCCTTTCTTTTGCGATACTTGCTCGTAAATGACTACCGGTAGGAATAACAGAGTGATGATGGAAGGAGTGGGCGCTCGAGTTATCCGCGGGCCTGACTGGAAGTGGGGTAAACAGGACGGAGGAGAGGGGCACGTCGGCACCGTCAGGAGTTTTGAGAGCCCGGAGGAGGTGGTGGTGGTGTGGGATAACGGCACAGCCGCCAATTACCGCTGCTCCGGAGCGTATGATGTGAGGATTTTAGATAGTGCGCCCACAGGTGAGGCTGTTTACCACTTCCAAATGCATCTGTCATCTGGTGTTAAACCGAACTTGCATTGGTGATACGTACAATTGACAAACAGCATACTTGTCAAGCATGCTTAACAGATCAATAATACATGTATATTAGTATGCATTGTAATAATAGTATGATTGCTAAATATTTTAGTAGTTTGTCATTGAATATGGGTGGTTGGTGCATAACCTGACCATGGGTATTTTTTAAATCAACAAAGATCTAAATGATGTGAATGTAGTAGGGAAGGTATCAATCTTGGGACCTTGTATTTTTACCTACCCATACGTGTTCAAATCTGAATGTTTATGTGTGCTTACCTTTATATATTGTTTAAGTAGAATTGCAATGTATTAATAGACTTGTGGATAGTGTGCTATGTAAGTTACCCTTCACTAAAATCTCTGAAGCAGGTGGAAGTCATTAACTGCTGTCATACGCATGTAATTACAATGTTACAGGAATCAAACACGATGGCACCATGTGTGACACCTGTCGGCAGCAGCCCATCATCGGAATCCGATGGAAATGCGCAGAGTGCACCAACTATGACCTGTGTACGACCTGTTACCATGGTGACAAGCATCACTTACGCCACAGGTTCTACCGCATCACCACCCCTGGTAGTGAGAGGTAAGCTTTGCTTCTCCCTGTGCTCTTGACACCATGACATTATTCCCTCAGTACATGAGGTAGCTTCTCTGGTCAGTTATAGATATAGTGACATACAGTGTTTTCTTCAGTTATTGGTTGTTGTTGCCAGGCAACAGGTAGGCCACTACATTGATGGTGGGAGGTTGGAGGAAATACCAACCTTTAATACTATGGACCAACTTGCATCACGTCAGTGTGTGGATTGATGTGGGAGGCTTGTGTAAACACAGCTCCCTCAGATAAACTAAATACAGTGGTGTGGATGCTTGTGTAGGTCAAAGTTGTAGGTCAAAGTTACTTCAGTTTAAAATGTGAAGTTAAAGCTAGCCCACTGTTCTTCTATCATCTTCTTGGTGTCTTGCATCTCATTGGGTCACCGTATGACTTTTATATCACCCTGTGCCATTTTTTACCTTTTTATTACAGTTTTCTTTTGGAAGTTTAGAATTTAGATTAGACATATTATGGGCATTGTTGTTCCATAAAAGGAAACTCCCTAGGCTGTATGACCAATTATCACAGAGTAGTCATAAAATAAAATGTAGGCCAGTTTTCATCACCAAATTTTCGAAGACAGCACTATTTATTAAACTGTTGGACCATGTAAATATAAAACTGATGAATGTTGCGTAACCGTAAGAATCTTTATAATGTAATATGTAATATAATTTTTTAAAATTAAAAATATGTTGATGTTAGTGTCATCTGTAATTGTTTGAGGCTATAAAATATAAGTCTTATGTACAGTCTATCAGCAAAGTAGATGTTGGGTATTTATAAAACAAAAACTCAATAAAGCTAGAATAGCTCTGTGCTAGCCTAGTGAACTTTTTCCACATGAAATAGAGAAAATTAAGATGCTATTTTATGTCTAGGGTTGCCATCTATTCTGTTTTACTGGCTTGAGTAATGTCTTTTCATTGTCTCCATATGGTTAGGCTATTAAGAAGTCTAGCAGTTGTAAAGATGTCTCGTGTGGCAGTCATCCATAACTGCCCTCAACATGAGCTCAAAGAAACAATAGGTCAGCCCAACAGCTGGTTCCCTTTCAACTAAGTGTGACTCCCTTTCCCTAGTGAGAACAGCAGTACAGCAGATAAAAGAGTGAAGTCAGGCTTTGCTGTGAAGATGTTGCTGAGTGTTTCCTTTGGCAGCTGCTGTTTCACATCGTCATTTCCAGCCTGTTTTACCCTTTATAACACAAAGTACTTTGGGTTAGAAAGTTAGACAACTTTTAGTTGTCTATCTGCCACTGTCTTGCGCACAGTTTGAGACTTTTGTTTATTAATTTTGTCATCAGCAAGGTGTGGATTGGTCGCATGTAGCCTGAATTTTCTGGACTTGCAGACTTGCGCATAGGGTTAAATGCAAACGGTCCCCTAGTTGTAGTTGTGCATGCATATAACACGGTGCGGTGAATGCATTATACTCAGTAAGTCTTGAACACTGGACTGTGCGTGAGACTTTGTGTTATTAAAGTCAGTATAACTTTAAGACTTAGACCATGTTGCAGCATGTTTATGTGTTGGCAGGTCATGACATTGTTCAACTCGTGAGTCAGTGAAAATGTGGGCCAAAAGGTTCACAAATCTCCCTGCCAAGCATCAGCTCTATCATAAGGTCAAGAACCATTTTGTTAAAAAAGAGGTAAATAAGAAAAGTAATGTATGTAAGCAAAGCGGAGGGGAAGAGAAACCATCTGGAAACCTATCTGCTGTGGTTCTCTATAGGCCACCTTTCCAGATAGAAAACAAGCTAACTCTTCTAGAAACAAAAGCATTGAGACAAATAGAAATAATCCAGGGCTTTTATTATTCTGGGTACATTCAAGGTTTCAGGAGACCTCAGAGATAGAATGCAAATTCTATCTAACTATATAATAACATAACATGTCTGGAGTGGTGCCTCAAAAAGTTTCATTGTTAAACCGAAACATTTCTCATTTTTCATTTGTTATTAACAACATACTACTTCTGTGTTGTTTTTTTATTTACTTTACATTTATATGTTCAAGTAATACATTTTATCAGTATGTGTTCCCTGAGGTTCGAACCCACAACTTTTTACGCTGCTAACACTCTGACTCTCTGCCAGTTGATCTACAGGAGCACATGATATTTCTTATTACTTAATCCATTGTCATTTGCATTCAGTAATGTACATGTATGCGTTTACCCAGAGTTCTTTTGGAATCTCGTCGCAAGTCGAAGAAGATCACAGCCCGGGGCATCTTTGCAGGAGGGCGGGTGGTGCGGGGTGTGGATTGGCAGTGGGAGGATCAGGATGGCGGGAATGGCAGAAGAGGGAAGGTAATGCCTCAACATGTTCAGCCACGCTCATCTTTTATTAGATGCGACGCTTTCCCCTTAAAAACGTGTAATGCTCATACATGTTCACTGGAACACAGTATAACCACGCAAAAGGTGCAAATATAAGCCTGTTTCACAAAGAAAAATTAAAGGCACAACTAGAAACAAAAGTAGCCTAATGGTTCAGAGTCATGAACTGCAAGCATTAAAGCTGCAATCCTTAAACAGAAAAACAGCTATTAAGCAAATATATGCACTTGCATTTTTAGTTTTTATGAATGTAAAAAAATGTGTATCCTATCTTTGCTACCTGCCTTTTAGTGCATTCAGTAGCTTCCTTTGTTGTATTATAGTGGTATAACAGGCATGTCACAGTTCATGTACAGAGCATTTAGTGTCATGGATTTATGTTTGCATTATTACCTGGCTGTCCCTCCCTATTGGATAATTTTATGAATGGAAGGCCCAATTAGAGACAATTGTTTAATGTTCCCATTGACCCAGTTGAAGGTTATAATAGTATAGCATTAAACATTTAAATGACCATAAGGCCACTTATCAGCAATCTTTTCTGTATGTTAGTGACACAGTTTGAACCGAGTGTTTCATCCTTTATTTGGTATTTAAATATTTGGATAGTTTAAGCCACACAAATGACATATGAAGCTATTTAAAGAGTGCTTACAAACACCATTCTTTACACACACACAGAGAGAGAGAGAGAGCCTACGTTAACATAAATTTTATATTTGGCTGTTAAATTCACTATTTGTCATTACAGCAGCATGGCACACAAGTTGAAGTCTGTTGTGATATTGAATTGAGTTATTCACTCTCTCAGCACTATCAGTACGCACACTGTGTTTGCTTGTTTTTTTGTGTTCTTATACAGTTCTTATACAATAATGCAAACTCACTGCTCATCATAATGTTTTTGGAAGTATGAGCATGTCAGTTTGGAGAAAAGTGAATCACGTTTCAAAGATCCCACATATTAAGGCCAATTTACACTTATCTGACAAATACCAACAGTCTAATGGAAATTTGTATAGAATGTCAGTATTTGTTGGTGCTTGTCAGTTAAGTGTGAATTTGCCTGTATTAGAATGTTTTCGGTATTTGTTTTTTAAACTGTGATTTGAATCTCATTAAATTGTACAAAACAGACAATATCTCGATATGTTTTACAATGGATCATAAAACTGACCATCTAGGAAATGTTAAGAGCTGTTATTTTTTATTTCAAGAGAAAGAGCTTAACAAACAAGTCTAGGACAAGACAAGATTCCAATTAGTTTCCATCTTTATTGAAACATTCATGGTCATTTGCTGGCTGAATGAATCAGACTGTAGTCAACTGTAGTCCACTGTAGTTGTGGCTGAAGTGGGGGTCCTCTGCAATTCTCACACACGCAGTATATCTTGCCTGCATCACTCCCTTTTCTTGTTCTTGTCCCTCACCATCCTCCTCTGTTGCAGGTGACGGAGATTCAGGACTGGAGCGCTGCCAGCCCCCACAGCGCAGCCTACGTCCTCTGGGACAACGGGGCCAAGAACCTTTACAGAGTGGGGTTCGAGGGCATGGTGAGCCACCCCCCCAAACACTACACACAAAAGACTGCAGTTAGTTTGGCCTTTTGT
This sequence comes from Ambastaia sidthimunki, assembly GCA_036877625.1. Taxonomy (NCBI): domain Eukaryota; kingdom Metazoa; phylum Chordata; class Actinopteri; order Cypriniformes; family Botiidae; genus Ambastaia; species Ambastaia sidthimunki. Next base: position 4,159 of record JAZGTK010022596.1, on the reverse strand, counting down.
GTGGCTACCCACCCCCTTACCCACACGCCACACCACACACAGACTTTCTGTCCCTCAAGCTGGGTTTCTTTACAAAGAGCCTTGTGCCGGGCAGCTATTGTGAGGGGCAGCTGCATGAGCTATCTGCATGATAAAAGGCGTCTGTTCCCTTTCTCTGTCCTCACAAGAGAGAACATCAACGCAGAGACCAAAGGAAAAGTGATCGGAGGGCGTGGCTACAAAAAGCGTGCCTCTGTCATTGAAGTGACAGACTGCGCATTCATTGGCTATTAGATTTTCTGCGACGTCTGAATTTCAGCCAATCGCTGCATGGTTGGGCAACCGCAATACATCTGTTATTGCAATACATCCGGAGGGTGTGCGCAACCATCTGCCACTGGAATTATTAATTAGATCTGAAAATGGGGATCAAATGCATATAACTGTATCACAGAGATGCTTTATGCCATTTAAACACGGTATTGCATTTTGTTGTTATGCTCCCAAAACACTTTTAAACAAATTTTTCTTTTTCTTCAGTCTGACCTGAAATGTGTGCAAGATGCCAAAGGAGGCACTTTTTACAGGGATCATTGTCCGGTGTTGGGTAAGCTGTAAAATATATTGTCCAAGTTTAAATGCATCACATCTGTGGCTTCATAATATATTATGAAGGGATATATAAGCTTCATGGGTCAAGTAAACTTCTCTGTCCTTTAGTTCATTCAGTGAATATATGAGATTCCTCCACTAGGTGTCAGCACTGGATGCTGTAGAGGCTGAGTTTCAAATTTGAGTACAGTAACGTATTCCTTTTTAAAAGCTCTTTTGAACCTGGTCCATAAATGACTTTTGGCTGTCCCAGCTAATAATATAATGTCAGTTACAAGAATGGTGACCTCAAATGACTTGTACTCATAAGACATGGTATGCAAAAGTCAATGATTTTTAATCCTGGTCCTGAAAGCTCACAGCTCTGCACATTTTGTATGTCTCCCTTATTTAACGCAAATGTATCACCAGGTCATTAGGAAGCATCATGAGCTTCATGAGCCAAAACAAGTGTTATCAGATAAGAGAGACATACAAAATGAGCAGTGTTGTGGGCCTCAAGAACCTGGATGGAAAGCCACTGGTGTTAGTGCACTTCTTTACACTAGACCAAGTTTTAGTGCACGTTTTGACACCAGACCTTCCCTGACTGTGCACTTTTTATTTTCCCTAAATGTAATGCAGAAACATGCTTATCCCAGATCGTAATGACCTGAGTTCCTTTCTGTAGGTGAGCAGAATGGCAACAGGAACCCAGGAGGCCTGCAGATTGGAGACTTGGTCAACATTGATCTGGACCTGGAGATCGTTCAGTCACTGCAGCATGGTCATGGAGGATGGACAGATGGCATGTTCGAAACGCTCACCACCACTGGCACTGTGTGTGGCATCGATGAAGATCATGACATTGTTGTGCAGTACCCTAGCGGAAACAGGTGAGCCTCTGAAAAGACAGATGGCACGATATGTCAGCATCAATTATATTATTGAGTGACAACTGGGAAAATTTGATTGCTGTTAAATTTAATTGCTAACAGTTTTGTTTTGGCTTATAAAACAAACAAAATATTTAAACCAGCCTATTGGTGCTTACTGTGCACACATCTTGAAATAATTCTCACACAGGAGATGTTAACTTGAAATTTGTTGTTCTACTGTTCAACATGATCGTTTATCAGCATTACTATCAATACTCCACAGACACATAAATGGACATGTTATCATTTAACATCATTTCATTTAAACTGATCTGTAATATCTGCTGGTTTAGATAAGTGTTTTTATTTCACCATAGTTTTTATTGCATTCCTTATTTAAATCCTTATGGGTTCTGTTGTATTATCATTTACGTATAAGCCGTTCCTTATCTTGATCTTAAGTGTGCATTACATAAAATGCATTTGTAATGTAATGAGCACTGAATCTCACCTGCACTCTAGGTGGACGTTTAACCCGGCGGTCCTCACCAAGGCAAACGTGGTACGCAGCGGAGAGATGGCTGCTGGTGCCGAGGGGGGCAGCTCTCAGTTCATGGTGGGGGATCTGGTCCAGATCTGCTATGACATCGATCGTATCAAACTGCTGCAGAGAGGACATGGAGAGTGGGCTGAAGCTATGCTGCCAGTGAGCATCACCCGTCTCATCTTTACAGATTTTTCAGCTGTGTTCATGTTTATATATATATCACTTGCAGAATCTCACTTTTTTTGCTTTTCAGAAAGTGAGACAAAATCTTTAACAAGATCTGATTTTGTGTTGTTAGTACTGCTGTGAAGAAGCTGCATAAGAGATGTTGTCTACAAGACAACAAAAGACATTCACACAAATGGTCCTCTTCCTGTTGTCCTCGGTTCTTAATATCGTGCGCTGCTTCCTTGAGAATGAATGCTTGCAGCCTTATGTGATTTATGTTTGAGTCTGTCAGTTGAGTGCCAAAGCAATATATAGCCACTGTGGGCAAGACCTCAGATGTGCAGAGCTCTTCAGTTCCTGGAGGATTTTTGCCACAAACAGTGGTCATTTTTACCACTCTGGGCAAACCAGAGACTCTTGCACAGCTATCACAAAAGGCCACAGACACTCATTGATACTTAAGGGAGGCAAAAACCAAATTTATATAAGCTTTGGAACAGAAATATTTGTATGAATCAGTTATTTTAGCATTAATGTTATGTCAAACAGTTTTATCTGTCTAGTCAATTTCATTAAACTTCATCAAACTTACATCAATCAGTTCAGTGTTGAAGGCCTAGATGTTAGGCCACAGCACTAATATTCTCTGGCTATTCTATACAACAACATTTTTCATTTTATAAAATTAGAATATAATCCTTTTTAAGAGTCATTCACCGAGATATTTGACCCTAGTTTGCACAAAAAATTGGTGGCTAAAGAACAGCAGTGTCAATTACAATACTCGGGGGGGCTCTTCAGTGGTCATTATTAGATAAAAAGATATTTACTCCTCCTAAAGGTGTTAAATGTCTCTGTTTTATTCACAAATAAAGTCCCCTGTAAAAGCAGACATTGATGAAACTTCATCATAATCTATAAAGACCCAATAGGCTGATAGGCAATAAGGCAATAGGCAGTAAGTTTAATAGGCTGATAAGCATTAAATTGCAGCTGTTGGCAACCCACTTCCAATAGCCCAGTTGTTTTATTATGTCTCCAGGCCGTTTCAAGCAGCTTTGCCTTCTAGTGTCATGGACAGGAAGGACCTCCCTTTTGTTTTCCTCAATGGACAAAGCTTAACAGAATTCCAATAGCTTCAGTTATGAGCAACAGGGATGAGAGATTGTCCCGCAAGCTCAGGAGCCATTGGTTATTGTCTTTTTAAATGAGTCAATCTCAGTTTTAAAAGCCAGACCTTACTCTTATTGATTTTTCTTCCCAACCTCCACAGTGCATAGGATGGGACTCTCAGAGGGACATTTGTACCCGTGTCCCCTCACACAAACACATACCCATACAAAACTAATAGTCTGGTGTACCAGTCATTGCTTGTTGACCTTGGAGGGCAACAAAAGGGGGTAAATGCAGATCTAGTTTTATAGCAGGCATACACTCTTATGCGTTATGGTGGGGTTGCCTTGGTGTCAGAAGGTTTGGTACATTTTGCAGTGAAAACCGGTTAAGAACTGCTCACTTAGGCAGGACAAGCCACAGGTAATGCGATCAAGCACAATTTACATGTCATTTACAGCGGTTATCAGATATATATCACAGCAATGATACTTATGGGGAAACAAATAATGGAATGCAATGCTCTGCCAACAATTGTACAGAAAGCACAAGGTAAAACAATCCCCCCAGAAGCGTTGCTAATAAGATCACTGCTCGGATGCCTGTTTTTCTATGTAGACCCTTGGGAAGGTGGGCAGAGTGCAGCAGATCTATTCTGACAGTGACCTGAAAGTCGAGGTGTGCGGGACATCCTGGACGTACAATCCGGCCGCAGTCACTAAAGTGGCTCCTGCTGGCTCTGCTGTTACCAATGCCTCTGGAGGTACACATACACGTATACAAATGTTAACGTTCAAGACGCTGTGACATTAATCGATTTGCCAGAGGGTCAAAATGGCCTGTTTCAGTGGAGCTCAATGGAGTCCACTAAGCAATCTACCTC
>JAZGTK010022595.1:0-10223 GCA_036877625.1 Ambastaia sidthimunki | reverse complement strand
GTTTGGGACATACTTGTAGCATTGTATTTATTCAGTAGTAAAATGAATTATTAAAAACATTTTCTGAAAATACAATATATGCAGTTTAGGACTACCTGTTCTGTAATCTTTCAGTTGTATGTTTATTCAAAATTGAATGTACTGAGATAAGTGTATTATCTATACTATATTACATAACAACAAGTTTCAATTTCCAATACTTGTAGACATTGTATAAAAATATTCACGATAGTGGCAACTCTAACAGACTTATCACTGAAGGTAGGTCAATGTATTTTTTTAGGCCAATTCTTCTCCAATAATCTCAGCAAGCCCAATTATTGGCTATTATCAGTGCCTGCTGGGTCAATTAACAACAGAAGTGTTATCTTTTGAAGATCTCATGAAATTAAATTTGGAGTCTTCTCACTTTTAGTCCATGTGTAGCTTTGAAGCTATGCAGTAAATGCTAGTGTGTTAGTGCACACAGAGCTTTGTTGAATCAGATGTCTTTAGAATGTCCTTCCCACGAAACTGCTGAGCGCCTGGGGTTGAATTCAAGTCTAATCTGTAAAATCTAATGAATGTGTGCAGAGAGGTGGACGTAGATCCTCAAAGCTTTAACTAGACACAATAAGTAAAGGTTGTCAAGTTATGGTGACGCATATAGTGGAGGACAGAAGGCCTGAAGCACCACCGGGTGACCAGCAGTAGCGGTCACCTTGAGAATATAGTCTGGGCTAGGGTGCAAAATGGCAAAATCCAAACAGGCAGGGTCTACAGAAAGAGCCTGTAAATCCCCTACCGTCTTAAGCGATGTCAGAGATAATAATAGAGCCACCTTAAGAGTCAAAAACCTATCTAAGGCTGACTCTAGATGTTTAAAAGGAGCTGAAGATAAGCTACAGTAAGGTCTCGAGAGGACCTATGTGCGGTAGAAAGGCCTACAGCCATCTGGCACCATGCAGAAAACGGGACACCAAAGTAAGTCTCCCAGTATAGGCCTTATTAACAGGTTCATGGTTAGCAGTGACAGCAGCCACATAAGTATTGTGAGTAGCCAAAACTAACTCTGCAGAAAGGTGCTTTGGAAAAAATTCCAGTACTGAACCAACAGGGCAGTGAACTGGGTCACCATGGTGTTGCTCACACCATGACCCAAAGAGCTGCCACTTCAGGGCATACAATCTCCTATTAGGTGGATGATCTACTAACAGTAGAAAAAACCTGCCCTGGCAAACCCTCATTAGGACTCCTGGGAGCAAGGGTATTGGGGGAAAGGTGTACAGATGCAGTCCACACCTGTACAGGAGCCATGGCGTCCAGCCTCAGTGAAGCTGGATGAGTGATGCTAAACCAGAGGGGATAGTAGGTCGACTCCTCTGAGGCAAACAGATCCACTTCCGGTCTGCCATACCTCTTCCAAATGGACTCCATCACTTGTAGATGGAGCCTTCACTCCCTGGGCCTCAGCCCCTGCCTCGACAGGATATCTGCTCCCAGGTACTCTTGGATGTACATTGCTCTGACAAAGAGCAATCTGGTCGCTGCCCAGAGCAGGATCTGCTGCGGCAGCCTAAACGGGGTGCAAATGCAGCCTTCCCTGGTGATTTAAATAAGAGACTACTGTGGTGTTGTCTGTATGGACTAGAACATGTTGGTCATCGAGATGTGGAAGGAAGTGTTTCAGTGCCAGAAACACTACCCTCATTTTTGTGACCATTCAATTTATGTGGCTGGGTGTGACTGCAGGATTGGGTGGCCATTGGGAATCGCACCCCAGCTCATGAAAGAGTAATCTGTTGTGAGAATCCTGAAATGGCATTGAAACTCTAAAGTGGAACCCTAGTGAGAAATCAGGGTCTGATGCTGCGCATAACCCTTACCATATTTCGAGGGTGAAACCAGTTTCTCTTTAGCCAGAACTGAAATGGTCTCATATACAGTAGGACAATGGAATCATGTTGGCCACTGCTGCCATGAGGCCTAACAGTCTCTGAAACTGGAGGACTGTTAGATGCTGGACTAGTCGAATGCTGCTCACAGTGGCAAGGATCAACTCAACACAGGGAACAGTTGTGGCCAGTTGAGTCCCAAATTACCCCTAGAAAAGTAGTTCTCTGAACTGGAGAAAACATGCTTTTCCTGGGGTTGAGTCTCAGCCCTAAGTACCACATATGAGCTAACATGACATTTTGATGCAGCTAGTTTTTGAGAGCTGGCCATGACTAGTCAGTCATCTATGTAATTTAGAATGTGGATGCTCTGGAGTCTCAAGGGAGCCAGAGCTACATCCACACACTTTGTGAAGGTGCACATGGTTAGGCCAAACGGAAGCACCTGATATCTCTCGTGTTCCTGATAAGTATGGTGCTTGACATAAAGCTACACAATGTTACACCTAAAATACCCTCTAAAAAGAAATAAAACTTGCAGAGGAACATTGTTCTACATTGTTCTGTATTAATTATGTTAGTTGGGCTTTAAATCTGTTCCTTTGTGTGCATGCATCTGATGGTTTTAGCCATGTATTCTGTACCCATTGTGGCAAGACCTTCTTTTCCTTGTTTACGAACATGACGTAAATGCGCAAGAACGTAAGCATGCAATTTTCAAACACAGAGTTTGTTTGATGTACTTGCTCAGCAATTTCTACCATAAAATGTTACAAAAGGTACCTTTTATGCACAGCCATAAACACACCCATGAAAGCAGTCACGGCCATTACAATTTTATTGTAAAATTGCTTACCCCAAAATCGTTTAGCGCACTTGGGAAAATGACCAGCAAGCTGCATGGACTTTTTCTGACAAGTTTTAAGCATTAAAGCGAGTCAAAATGCACTGAGTTTAACCAAATGGGCATTAATTATGTTGGTTTTCTTTATTTCAAAGGATGTTTTACTTTGTTAACTGTGATGGATGTTAGCCATATGGGCACCTACGCACCAGTTTACACTGTCAGAAAATTGTGAAACCACTGATTTGGCTGCTGCATCATGCAACCAAATGTTTTACAGAATACAGCTGCAAAGCTCTCTGTTGATGGTTTGCATTTACCAGTGACAGTATCAGACAATTAAAAACTGAAACAACTCTTTCTACAGCGTCAAAAAATTCCTATTTGCTTCATCAGGGTGTTCTCTAGTATGTAGGCACCCAAAAACAACCCATCGTCATCACTGCTTGATGTTTGCTTAATGTTATTGTGTATACAAATGTAAATGTTTCTTAAACATTTTAATGCTAATTTTTTCTTAATTTAAAGGCTTTTAAGATTTGGTTTCAGTGAGACTGTGTAGAGAACCTGCCCTGTCTTGTTTGCCTCTCCCCAGCCATTGTAAATAGATTTCCAGCTTCCATGTTGGGTATCTGATTGAAATTAATGACCACAGCAAGCAGGGTCAATACTGCACAAACAGAATGTCATTTACTTAACAGCTATATCCGATCTACTTATCACTTTGGCATCATATGCCTCTCTACTTTTTTACTCTCTGAAAAAACAAAAAAGCTTAGACCAGTCTAGCAGATTTAGATTGTGGTTGACCATATTACTGCCTACATTTATATTTAAGCCTTTCCCCCATCATGCACAATGGTAAGGCTGGTCTGCCAGCAACATACCAGCATTATCCATGTAAACCCATTTCTTTTTCACCTTGGTCTCTGTCGATCTTTGTTTGGTGTCTGTCTCAGCCACCAAGTGCAATGTTTGCCTTTATCAGCCGTTTACATGACCCTGCTTCTAATTCTGCCACAGTGAAAATCAATAATGGCTGGGCCTTCCCGCTTTGCGGAGACCCCCCCTTGAATTGATAATACCATTTCCCTGTGCCATTCCTGTGATATCTTTTTGGATGTTCCCACTCCTGCAAAATATGAAGGGAAGCAGGATGTCTTGGGAATGTTAACGCTGTTTAGTGAAAACGAGTACCCGTGGAGTAGGCCGACAGTTCATATGCAATCTTGGAAAGATATTCCTCACACACAGGGAGGTTCTCTGTTTTCCCTTTGTATACCTCATGTGGAGGCAATATGGGTTTTTGGTTTTGTCTGTTTGGATATTTAGTAACATTATAAATGTTGTTAGTTGTCAAAGATTGATATAAAATAAAAGAAAGTTGGGATAAAATAAATAATGTGATTTTATTGCCCTTTCTGCAACGATCACTGTGAATATCTCTACGCTATATCGAATTTGGGGTATTTTCTTTTAGTTGTCTGTGCTTGCCTGCATTCATTGAATCCTATTCATAGGAACTGTGTCTTCCAGGGGAATATAAAAGATTAATGGATTTGGTTTATTTGTCTAGGGATGCTGTTATTGTAAATATGACACTGTTTCTTCTTGAAATACTCTACAACCCGACCATTCTTTTTCTCAGTAGCTTTTGGTGAAGCTGTTTTAGGTTCTCGTGTCATAGTAATCACTTGATAGAAATACTTCAACCAAAAATAAAAATTCTTGATTTTGTCACCCTTATATTGCCAAATCCAGGCCGGTCCTGCTTTCACATCTGTTTTCATTGGCAGAGCAAAAACAGACGAAGAAATATTGGGGAATATTGGGTATAGCTGTCTTATTTCTATACAATAAAAGCCAGTGGTGATTATTTTATACCAGGCTTCAAAGAACAACAAAAGTTCTACAGAAGTTCATTTTCAGGAAACTAACTTTTTTTCAGGAAAATAAATTCCTCCATGTCCACAGCCCGCAATGATCAGGCTCTTTTATTTCTCCAGTAGCTTTGCTAGGGGGTTTTGTGCTCCTTAAATCAAATCTTCACAGTGGATTTTACGCTGTCATATCTTAAATTGATGAGTTATGCAATTTATTAGAAAGATTTTGAATCAACTCTGTGGTCTGTTGACAGGTCTGCTCAGGGCGATTGTTGTTTTTATTACTATCCAGCAGTCTCGCAAGGTAGAATACAAATGACGACTACAAAAAGATTAGTTATTCATTATGACATTGTGGGACTCGCAGTGAGTCAAGTTCTCCCCAGAGGAGATTTTCATACTTTCCAGTTTTTTTGTGCTATAAGGAGATGTGTTTTTGCAGAAAATTTTTGCAAATACTTTTTCATAAGATGTTTTTTTTTTTGAGCAAAACAATCATTGTAAGATAACATTATAATACTAGTTAATATGTATTACTGGTACTCCAGATGTTTGTTTTTCACATGGAAATACTACAGCATATCAACAGGGACAGGGAGCCAGATGGATCTGGCTTTATTACAGTAAATAGAATTGAATAGAAAAGCCTTTATAAGGCTTTAGAAAGCCTTTATTGTCATTGTACAGCTCTGTATACAACAGCATATGGAGAGCTACTCTTGTAGGTGTTAAAAACATATAATTAAACAATAACAACAGAGTATAATAATAGAAAATTTTAGTAAATTAAAGGGTTAAAAAATAAGTGAGGGTTTTAAATTATAATTTTGCATGAGGTAGATAATGTACTGGAAATAATGTGACCAAGTGAATAATGTGACTATAGTGTATAACATTGCACAGCTGAATAAAGTGACTATAGTGAGAAATATTGCACAACTGACAGACCCCATTTAGTGCATATATGAGTTAATGGTCATAATAGCAGGTGGTAAAAAACTGTTCTGTAAATGTGTGGCTTTTGTTCCTATAGATCTGCCTGCCAGAGGGCAAGCAATGAAACAGGTGGTGGCCTGGGTGTGATGTGTCCTTGATGATGTTATTGGCCTTAGTGAGATAACGGTAGCAGGCAATGTTTTCCAGGGAGGGCAGTGAGCAGCCACTGATTATTTTGGGCTGTGTTAATTGGTCTTTGAAAAGCTCTCTTTTGCCACAGTACAACCAGAGTACTACACAGAAATGCAGTCTGTTAGCACGAGTTCAATAGTGGAATGGTAAAAGGCCACAGCTTATACTTTAGGTTGTTTTTCCTGAGCACTCTCAAGAAGTCTAGCTGCTGCTGCACCATTTTTTAAGATTGCTGAGGTGTTTGCGGACCAAGAGAAGTTGTCAGATATGTGCACTTTCAGAAATCTAAAGGTGTGGACCCTTTCCATATAGTTCCCATTGATGTAAAGTGGGGCCAGGTCAGCACTAGATTGTGGGTGGTTTGTGAAATGTCTTTTATCCAAGCGCAGACTCTGGCAACCATTCACAACACTTTACTGGAGCATTATGATGGAAGGGTTTTGCACTGGCAAGAACCACAAATTTTCTGAAAAGAAAATGCTAAAATGTTATTTTGTTTTGTGCCTAAATACCAAGTTTTATTTTAGAGTACATGGTTGCAAATATTGTTAAAAGACTTAAAGCATGTTAAGCTTTTTAATAATTATGTTATGTTTATTAAGCATGTTTTTTGATGACATAAAAGAACTTTGTTTTAATAGCTCTGTTTTCACCCACAGTTTTTGTTCCTGGCTTAAATCCAAAATGTGCTGGTCCGTGATTTCTTAGTGGGTGCAATAAGCATTTAACCATCTGTGCCATGTGTAGAGAGATCATTTTTCCACTTTGTTTTTGTCTTTGCATTAGTGGTGCTAAGTCTTCAAAAACTTAAACGTCAGACACATTTGAGCTCATGCGAGTTTGCCTTGTCCTTAATCCCAGTCTATGATGTTACTACCTTTAGCAAGCATTACTCGTCATGAAGTTCCATGAAGCTATTCAGTTTTCATGCTGATTTTGGACCATTTGGAGCCAAACAAATCTTAACCAGTTCCATTATACGATTCCGCAAAAATTGATCCTAGATCAGTGTAAAAATGCAACTAGCATTTGTTCTGGTGTCTTGTGTGTTCTGAGTATGATTAACTTTGACAGAATATCAATACAGCTCCTCCTGGCCAGATATGAAGATAAGACATCATAATCCCGATGCTAAGGCTTTGTGGCAGCAGGCCCCTCTTCATTATTGTGGCTGGAGATGTCCTTCACTGATAGCAGTGTCTTTTGTTTTTGACTAGCTTCTAGAACACAGGAACGGCAGAAAAAACAAAATGTCGTCATTCAGAGAGTAGTCGGTTGTTTTTTACTTTTACATGGTTGAATGTTACAATGGTTGAATGTTAAGTAATTTAAAGTTTATATTTAAGTAGTCAGTAGATTTTTAAGATAAAACCCTATATTTTCGAATAGATTTTTAGTCATTTAATGATTATTACTAAAAAGATCAGATTATTAGTTAATAATTTGTGGTTAACAGATTAACTTTATCTGGATAAACTTTTAGATAAACTCTCAGCTGTGACTATATAATTGTTTATATTCTATAGCCTACACAGTACCGTACAGCCTCTCTTAACTAATTACTTAATTAGCATTTCGATCCCAAACTGTGTCACTTTCATGTGACACTGCAAAGCAATCCAGCTAAAACTCTGTAGTTTCACAGAAAACCTTTGAGTTTCTGTGTGTATTTGACAGTAGTTTTTAAACTTTCTTGTTCAGGTCTCATTAAAGGCATCACTTTCTCTGTCCACAAAACCCTGGGGATGTTGTGTTGACAGAAAAAAGAAGTGATCCTGGAGTGAACCGTAGCCGTAGCACCTCCTGAGATTAGTGTGCTGAAGCTTTCACATGTTGTGATCCAAGATGTAAGAAACAAAAAAACTGTAAATAAAAATATAGATACAAGCAGTGTCCAAGCACTATTTTAAGTGGCACTTCCTGCTGCCATTTTGTGGAACTATAACTGTAACTCACAATAGCCACATCATTGTGGTCAGCCTGCTATAGATATAAGACACTTATAAGACACTTGTATAAGACCAAACCTGAAATGTTTTGGGTAAATTTAAAAAGGCTCTTTTAAACAATGTAAGTGACATACCTCCTTTTGCTAGTTGGTGCCAGTTATAACACTGACTCACAGTAGCCACATCATTATGATTAGCCCCCAACACTAAACATATGCTCCACTTTTGATGTAGATCACTTAATGCATGGAGAAAATATGAGATACTTTTTCTGAACAACTATAAAGCAATTTGGGTGAATTTGACTATTTTAAGCTGTGTTTTATGTAACTGACTGTAACTGATAATAGCCATCTTTATGTCATTAGTCCCTAGGACCAACATAATCAAGTTTGAACAAAACCACTTGAACACAGAGGATATAAGCCACTTCCTGTTTATATTTTTTTACCATAAATTTATTATTTTAATAGGAGGAGTATTTAAAAGTTCACGACATTCACTTTTCACAAAATCCAAAATGGCTACCTTCTTTTTGGGCAGGGCAAATGGGTGTCAGTGCCAAGGGTGACATGATGTGACCAATGATCTCACTGATGATACATTTTTATAAAAAAGGATTAAAAACATAAAACCACTTACAGCAATATGGATATTTTAATACAATTTTTTTAGAAGTGTCCCTAGGTGATGCACGCAAAAATTTTGGGCAAATCAGACGTATGACCTAAGAGAAGTGTGAAAAAGTAGATTTTGAATAAATTCCCATATGGCAGAAAATTTAAATAGCAAAATTAAAATGTTTAACTGAGCAGTTTAAAAAAATTAAAAATTTGTGTCAAGTTTCATGTGAATGCACAAAAGCATTGCCAAGATCCTGCCTCATACTTATTTTTGCATGCTCATTGTCAAAATTTATAGATGTGATATGTGGGAACAGTAAGCATTTCAATTAAATTTTATTTATCTAGCGCTTTTTACAATATTGCTATGCTTCAAAGCAGCTTTACATATAATGAAAAATAAAACACAGAAAACAGAATATATGGTATTATTGCAACTTTTATTGCTCATTATAAGATGTAAATTATGTAAAGTAATTAAGGATACTAGGTGTGTAGTTAGTTTATAAATAAAGAGTTACAAAAGTATGTGCATTAGAAACACCTGTCATTATGTGCAAAGGCTCGTATCTCAGTGGTCTATAAGAGGTAATGTATTCAAACTGCCTACTAAAACAGGATATGCTTCTGAGACTATGCAACATTTAGTCAATTACCATGATAGATGACGGGTATCATATTAAGCAGGATATGCCATTACAACTCTGAGATAGCGCATAGAAAGATATTTTAATGGGATAGTGAAGGGGTTTGCAATAATGTCATGAAATACCTAAACATTACACATTGAACATTGCTAGGGAGAAACATGGCTCAACCGGGAGGGCCAGTTCTCTTCTGGCACGTTATAGCTGCAATCCATAACTTTCTTGGATGAAAACAGAGAGCTGATAATACTGAGTTGTAATTATATATTAATTAAGATAAACAACTATAAAGCAATTTGGGTGAATTTGACTATTTTAAGCTCTGTTTTAAGTAACTGACTGTAACTGATAATAGCCATCTTTGTCATCAGTCCCTAGGACCAAACATAATCACTTAAACAGTTCTGATTTTGTGGCAAATATCAGACACTGGAGAATGTTACAAACTAAAATACTAACAAAAGCATAATGTTACTCATTGCAACTATAGGAACAAAAATATAGAATTTAACTAGGTTGGAGGTAGGAAAGTAGTTAATAGGAAATTTAATTTAAAGTACATCATATTCCCACTGATCTTTCTCAGGGTGTCTTATCCCATCTCCCCACCATCTGGTCCTGATAAAGTCCAGATCCAGATAACTACAGGACCTTGGGAAAATGAAAGACAGAGAGTGTTAGCACCGTATGTTTCTATGGGGTGCCACAGACTCAAGCGGAAGAATTATATAACTGACAATAACACAAGCCCCTTCAGGGTTGAATTTGACCCTTAACAATAAGAAAACTAGCAGACACAAAATGATGGTTAATGTTGCAACAAGTTTTAGGTATGACCTACAGTTACTCGGGCGAAACCTTTTTCTATATCTGTTCTTTCCTGTCACATTTTGCACTGGTACATATCCTTTTCTTTGACCTTCAAAATCACCTAAGGAGGGTGATGGAAGGTGAACGCCTCGTTTAGTAAACCCGAATTGAATTACAACCCTACTGCATGTCATTGTGTACACAGGGAGACAGAGTTAAATGGAAACTGTCTGTCAGATGAGTGGGAGCGGTTGGGATGTTGAACCCTTGACCCATTGGCCCGTTCTATTCTGAAATGGTTTTCTGCTGAAATATCACTGCATTATCCATCAGGTGAAATATGACATCGTTCATAATATTTTCTAACCTTCAAGATGGTAGTCGCTGAGGTATATTTGGAAGTGGAATGAAAAATGGTTTGGTATACGTTTTAACAATTGTGAAATGTTGTTTTGACACAATCAC
>JAZGTK010022594.1:0-10223 GCA_036877625.1 Ambastaia sidthimunki | reverse complement strand
CAAAGGGCCTGGGTTAAGTTGTGCCAGTGGCACTTATGATTATTTTCAACATATTATTTTATTGTAATTGTATATTGTATTCTTACATTTTATCACTAAAACTATGTGACCTTAATTTTAGACCAAAACCCATCATGCCACGCACTTATAAACGGAAGACAGACAGAGCTTCAACTCCTCTTGTGGAGTTGGACAGAGCAGTGATAGAGGTGCAACAGGGAAAGACCATACGTCAGGTGGCAAGGGAGATGAAGATCTGCAGGATGACTTTGAAATGATTCATGGAGAAGAAAAAGATAGAAGTACCAAAGACAGGGTATAGAGAACAGGACATGCCAACCAAGTCTTCAAAGAAAACATGGAGACAGTGCTGGCAGACCACATAAAGGCACTAGCATTTATTAAGGAAAAGCAATAGGGAGCATTGATAATTATTTTCCCAGGACATGCTCATTATCAGTTATCACCATGCAGATCTTACAGAGAAGCAAAATTGGATACTTATTTAGAGCATATAGCTTCACCTTATGTAAAATCTGAATGCAAACTAAAATGGTTCAATAAGGGATAAGAGATACCCTTTATGCTAATAAACCTTTAACCTTTTCTAGGACCTGATTGGTTTACAGCCTTTAAGCACGCCACCACTTGTCATGCTGCACTCCTGAAGCAACCTCTCTTGGAAGAGCTACTGCCTTTAATAGACACAATGTGGGGGAGTTAGACATACCCACAGGGAATAATCTGGAGAGGTGAGTAGATGGGCATGCCTCATCAGTGTTTGATTTACCTGCCATTTGTTTAATTTAGCTAACACTGATTTCAGTTTTGAGCTTGTACTATGTTATTAAAGTGAAGTTTTATTTAGTTTTTAGTGGCCTAAGTCAAAATGGTATGTTCAGAAATTGGCCAGTCACTTTATTCTCATGTTACATAATTGACAGACAGCGTTCTATGTATGTCAACAGGCATCTATTGCCATTTTGCTTGAAATGATTCACAAATATCATATATTGTGTATTTAATTTTTTTTTGTTTTCCCCAAAACTAGAAAATATGAATTATGGCAATAGTTTAATAGGGTGACGATATCTAAATAAACCTTCAATGAGTAATTTTGTATTGAATTTGTCTTGCTTTTTTAAAGCATTACAGTTCATAAGATTAAAATGTTCTGTTTTACTTCAGTAATCACTGGCACAATTTACCCCAATGTATTCTTCTCAAAGGCACAACTTACCCCGCAAAGTTATTGTTGCCAGGGATGCACCACATCCTGAAATATATGAACATACTTTAGTTGAAGGCATTACTGTCATGGCCTCACTTTAAAGTCACTTTGAGTAAAAACTGGCACAACTCACCCCACTCTTCCTATATGGTCATTATACAGATGTCACAGATACAAATGCAAACGTAAAAGATTTTCAATAATACTACTCTGATTAAGGAGAAAAAAAAAAAAAATTGGTTATTTTCATTTATTTAGTCCAACTTAATGTAATTAAACTGTGTCTTTGTTTATACTGTTATGATTCTGAAATGTAATTCTCATAAATTTGTGATTTCCTGGTATGTTTTGTGTTACATGTAAAGTAAAGTTTTTGAGAGTGTTTTGGCATGAGAAGTGATGACTTGCCCAAACAAACTATCACATCTTTTGTGTTGCAAATGTTCCCCACGGACCTTCTCTTCAAACTTCCCACATCTTCAGCATTCACCAGCGAAACCACCTATTGTGCTTGGCTCATTTCTATACAATAAAGTCTTACTATTACTTCCACAGATCTAACTGGTCCTTTTTGTGTTTCGAAATAAGAAAACATCTGATCACATGAGCCTCTTGAGTCATTGATGGAATATGAATATGTTAAAATGTTCTATTAGTTTTTATTGTCTAAGAAAAAACGTTTTAGAGTCAGTAAACTGAGTGTCTTTAACTATTCTGTTTCAATTAATGCCTTTAATGTACATTCGGAAGCTGCATACAGTAATATACAGACAGTACAGTTGGGAGTTTAAGATAATCAGGGACTATTATACCACCCATTCATCAAATACAGCAAATATGTTTCCGACCTTCTGGGAAACTCAGTGTGAGAAAGATTGTGCTGTATATCTATGTGCGGCCCGGTGTATCGTATCATCAGTAAACATACTGATTTTGTCATGTTTCTTTGTTGACAACACAATCAACCAAATCATGTTTCTGAGCAGGAACAGAAGATGGACCATTTGAGCAGATTATAGACATTCAATCTGATGAAGTGAAAGTACACAGTCAAGCTTTATGCTGCTGAACCCAGTGACTTGCTTTAGCCCTCAGAAAGAACCCAATAAAAAACAATTCATGATCACAACCTTCAACTTAAACATCTGTTATTGTTATCAGGCTCTTGTGTGGGTTATTCAGAACCCCTTTAAAAAAAAATTGGGAAGGTTGGGTGAAATGAAATATAGAGCAATATATACATATAATTAACTGTATTTTTGGGGACCACCTAAATATAGCACAGTGCTTAGGTGAGTTTTTAAGTTTCTGTTTTCTAGAAAAATAATCACAGTTTCCTTTGTATACAGCCTGGTTAAATAAGTTTCTCTATAGCGTTTACAAGTCATAAAAAGCTGAAAATACAGTATATATGAAAGTATAATCGTCAATCAACCATGTGTCAACTCTTGTAACGTTTATGCAAGATGTGTAAGAAACCACTATCTATTGGGTTGCTGTCAGAGAAGTAAAGTAAAGGAATAGTTCACCCCAAAAATAAAAATTCTTCCATCATTTATTCATATCATTTCAAACCTACATGCTTTATTGCTTTTGAGGATCACAAAAGAAGAAATTTTGAAGTTGGTAACCAAACAACAGTGGTACCCACTGACTTCCATTGTATGGACACAAGACCCCTGAGACATTTCTCAGAATGTATTCTTTTGTGTTCCACAGAAAAAAAAGGTTTGGAATTACATATGGGTGAATGAATAAGTAAATGTTTTGGGGTTAACTGTACCTTTATAATGTGAAAATGCTTAACAAGGAGTCTTCAAGGTTTGTTATTTTTGAGGAGTCAATTTTAAAGTGAAATCTATTATGAAACAATATGTAACACTGTGGCTAGGTGTTTGTGAGTTCTTGATATCCTGTAGATGCTGTGCTAAAGAAAAATAGCATCAGATTCCATGGTTATATGGCCACTTGAGATGTCTCTTTGTTTTAGTCTTTTCATGACTTCTCCCAGATGCATCTGATCTGCACACAATGCCCATGGGATATCATCAACATTAAACTAGCCCTGGTTACATAACATCCACCTACTACACACACAAATTCATCATCTCCCCCTGTAGTCCATTCCCATAATCATGAAGGTTAGAACCAGTGCACTTCCTCTGAAACATGTTTCCTCCTCTCTTACATTTATAGATGTCACTAAGGGAACACGATAAATCTGTTACAGACCCCAGGGAGTTAATTTGCTGTGTACATACATTGTAAAAAATACAAAAAATACCCCTCCTGATCACACCCCACTGGCTACCTGAATTAAATTTAAATCTCTAATCCTGGCCTTGAGGCCTTAAAGCAAAATGTTAAACACTCTTTCTGTAAGTCACATTGGATAAACGTGTCTGCTAAATGAATAAATGTACACTTTTCCACTAGGTGTTTACCTACATTACAGAATCTACAATATCTGCTATTTCTTCTGTGGGAGGCACAGAGTCATGAAATGTTTGTCCAATCATTGCATTCGGTCTTCTTAGATATGCTTTCATGTGTTGTGGGGGGAGTGGTTTTGGAGAGAGCTCTGAAGAGAGGGTGAGATCTTGCTATTGCAACCTATTGCCTACCCTACCTTTGAAGCTCTTCTGTGCCTGCTTAAAATTCTTCGTGAATATTTAGCATAAATAAATTAGACACACTCACAATGGAAATTTAATTTAAAAACTGAAACAATGAAGTAAGGCAAGTGCAAGAAATTTGGTTATTTGTTTTTCAACATTGATCCTGTAAGTAAAATATCTATATATAGTCTTACATTACATATTTTCTATTTCTATATTATATAACTTTCTGAGTAACACTATAACAATACACAATCTTCTCAATCTCACAATCAATGTCAATCTACTCTAAATACAGAGCTCAACCATATTTGATAAAACATTGATGATTTTTAAAAAATCAGTAATTAATGTTTTCAAGCTAATAAAGTTAAAATGTTTCACAATAACCAGCTAATAAAAATGTTTTTCACTGGCAGTATAGATAGAACATAATTCCTATAGTTACATTTGTGTTATTCCAAAGTTTTGATGAGTCTGTTTTCTTTTGGCACAATAAAATGACCATACTGTAATGATTAATAAAAACTACTACTTTGGTTTCATGTAAGTTTAAAGAGCTTTGGGACAGACAATCAGGAAAGGCAGTATGTTATTCTTCTGTGCCTACAGAATGATTTACATTTATGGATCTGGTCATTGGCTAAAAACCTGCATGTAGAACCACATGCATGTAGAAGGCCCATAAGCAAAGATGACAATTGAAATTCTTCAGAATTGACTCTTTGTGTCAGAAGCAGCCTTTGATGCCCTAAACGTTCCCTAGGTGGGCAGCTTACTGGGTTATCAGACAGAAGTTTCATGATATCAGATAACACATTAGCCCACATCAGGCAATATCATCAGTGGATATGCTTGATCAAACTAGGTCACCAGCAGCAGTTTCACACACCTGAAAACACAGTTAACTGTCTTTATAATTATTTATACTGGCACCCATTTTGACACATTGGTATAGTGGTAATATTTAGTTCATTAAAGGTTTCTACGGTTTAGTAAAACTTTTCCCCATCATCACAACATGATCAAGCTACATTGAAAATAAAGATTATTTGTGAATTTTGGTCTGTTTACTGTTTAAAGTTGTCTGTTTAAAATGGTTTCACTCAAAAAAAATGTTTTTACTTGAAGTGACTTAACATATGTCAATCAATCGTATCAAGTATAATTAATTTACATAATGAATTACTAAAAATTATAATTTTTTATGTTTTACATATTTAATTTTATTTGACATTTCATTTTCAGTTTAAAGTTCCATCATAACCCTAAGTGTTAACAAAACACTGTCTGGTTAACTCTCGTCTACTTCTACATTGAGTTCCTGTTTAAGTTGTTTATTTTAATGCCTTTCTCCTGTTTTTAAGATTAAGGGCTTTTATAAAACACATCCATATCCGGTGCATTGAGAAAGCATTTGTTCAGAGACCCAGTTTCCAAAGCAAACACAGATTCCTTCAGTTACCCCATCATACTTGTCTCAAAGCTGGAAGCCCCGCCCATCATTATCAGCCTCTTTAACAGGTCAAGCTTTACTGTTCTCAGCCTTTGTTGCCTACATGAGAAAAGAACAATAGAAACAGAAACACATCTCTCCCCTGCCATATTCATTTCACTTTGCAACTTTGAGAAACGAGAAGTGTGGGGATGTTGAACATAACACTTTCTTTTGGGTTAGGTCATAAAATTCACAAAGCACGTGTACAGTGGATTTATGTGTCAGTCAATCATTTTTCTGAGAATTTCTATAAAGGGTCAGAGGACAAAAATCAAGCACTAAGGGGATTAAATTGGTACATAAAAATTATTTTGTTCCATACATAAAAATTATAGTATTAATACACAACTTCTACTCATTCCTCAGAACACGTCAAAAGCATCCCAAAACTTATGGGGGTAAAACAGCAGCAAAACATAAAAAAAAACAGAGACATGTTTTTGAGCAAAGAGGTCAGGGGAGAAGTCATGGAACTTGCTGATGAATTAATGATAGACGTTTGTGAAGCCGAGGAAGTGTTGGAGTTCTTTAATTGTTGTGGGCTTTTTATAAAAGCTGACAAACTCATATAATCAGGGTTTATTTAACCCTGCCCCTCCTTTCTCATTTCTCCATCCCTCTCCAGTATTTTCTTTGCTATTCCATATCTTATAATTCCTGAGGGAATTCTTGTGGAAATCAAGTAGTGAGAATGAGCCCTACAGGCTCTACTGATTGGCTCTTTTGCCACATGTGTTCCTGCTGTATAGCTCAAAAGAATCCAGAACATCTTTTGTGTCTGACTCCCTTGTAAACCACTAATTGTATTATTGCAGTCATTGTCAAAGATGAGAGTGCTGGAGACACTAGGTGTTTTAGCATTGGTGACTCTAACACAGGTAGATTTATAATTCTGTGGAAATAATTGAGCTGTATGCCAATGCCTTGTAAATATTTACAGAAATCAATGCAAAAGGATTACCTGTTTATATTTCCATTTATAATTCAATGTTTTTTTCCCTCATTATTAATTGCTTTGGCAGATATGGAGCACTCAGACACAAGGTAAGTTAGCGTCTCCAGAGAACTTTATTTATGGGAGTTAATTCATTGCTGGCTTCACTTTTCAGGGGCTATTCACATTTCAAATTTAAATGTCACTTAAAAAAAGGAATACTGATATGTATACGCTGATACAATATTTATGTATTTACAGAGTGCATGTTTCTGCATTTGTTTATTTGAACATTGGGTTCAAAAGTCTACTAGAGACTACTAGAGAAAATGCATTATATGCTTTTATTTTAGATTTTCCTAATTTAATACCAATCTTGTTGTTATCACTAATTATATTAATAGTATAATATAATATAGTATAACAACTTGACTAAAAAATAAATGTGTTTGTGATATTGTTAAATATCTCATATAACTCATAGATGTGGATGCTACTTAATCTAGTATGTCTCGCTAGTTATTGTTAATGTAGTCAATGTCACAGATTTGCTTACGTTTGATTAGTGACCTAGAAATATTGTGTAATGAACAAACATTCTTATGCATGAAACAAAACACTAATAATATAATAATTCAGATTGTTTAAACTCCTACAAAATCTAACTTTGGTAGAAATTAGTTTTGGGTAACCTCTTTGTATGTATATGTAACATAAAAGTGACGGTTTGTTTTGCAGAATGCAACATCATTTCCATATCATCTCCTACGGCATCTTCACTGCTGATACAATGGAACAGACTCCTGGGTTTAACAAATTATTTTTTGGACCTTCGGGTTGTGAACGACACTGGGTCCAGCCCAACAGTGGTGGTGATCCCTGAGACTGTGTCAAGCAAAGAGGTTTTCGGTTTGAGGCCGGGGACATTGTATACTGTCACACTTAAAGGTTTTCTCTATTACACTGTGATGTGTGTCGATGTGAAATTAGCAAGAACAGGTAATTTGCCCTTTCTTTGTTTTTCAATGCTTAAAACATGATCAGTATTGAGAATTCATCATTGCTGGACAAATAAAAACCATGAATTAATGGAAACAATGCATTGACAACAGATACCCTTTTGTCAACAATATACAACAAAAATTTGATATGGCTGATTCACACAACATCAGTAAATTCTGTGCAGATGATATGATAATAACCTACTTTTCTTTTTGTCCCTGCTTCAGCACCGGCTACATCTCAGATAACCTATTTAAAAGCAATATCAAGTACATCCATCAGGCTTGAATGGGAATGGGTGCAAACAGCGACACAATACTATTTGCTGATAAATTCAACATTGGCAGGGGAACGTTATAATTTATCTTATACAAATAATCGTACGGTGGTCGGAAATCTCAGACCAGCGACTGCGTATGACTGTTATGTGGTCACGTCCAACGCTGGAGGCCTGGGAGCAAGAAGCAAAGTTCGGACCATCACTACGTGTGAGTAAATTTCACCACACTGTTTCATTTTGAACTATAGGTCTGATAAACTCAAACTGAAATTTAACCCTCCATGTCCTGACTGACAGTGACACAGCCTCCAGCAGTGATCACAGTTCAACAGACAGGGCCGCAGTCTGTGCACATCAGTTGGCAAGTTGTGGACAAGGTTCTAGTCTACGCAGTCACCATTAGAAACGTGAATTCCAACAGTACAATATTTTCCAACCGAGTGTTCACTACCACACTGGACCTGCAGAATATCACACCCTGTTCTTCATACCAAATTTCGATATCTTCAGTTAATGCTTTATTGGAAGCTGGAGAATCCAGGGAAGAGAACTATTCAACAAACAGTAAGCAAGCCAATATATATATTTTTCTACAGACAGCACACTTATTTTAATGTCAGAAAATGAATGGGAATTGTTGTACGGCTTTGAATAAATACCCTATTGAAAAAACTACAGCTACAAACATCTTGAGGTGATAGATGAATTAACCTGGTTTCTAGTTTATTATTGTCTGGTCCAAAGACTCCCCAAAATATCAGCTGTTGTAGCTGAGGTTAACATGGTATATCCTTTCAAACAACCTGCTCAAAATCACCAGATCACCTTATCTAAGATAATGCAGACCTGGTTGAGCTGGTTTACCCTGCTCCAAATCACAGGCTAACCAGCTTGACCACCATAAGTTGGTATGACCTTGTTTTTTTGTAGGGTAACCAAAGTGTAGTTCATAAGTCAGGCATTTTACTCACACAGTGAGAGTTTAAATATACATAACCAGCTTAATCTCTTCCAGATCAGATTTGACCATGTGATTCAGAAGGAGTCTTTTCTTTCTCTGTTAGCTCTGAGTGCAGTGACGTCCATCTCAGTGGACTACAGCTGTGCTACATCATCTGCAGCGGTCTCATGGGCAGCTGTGTTCGGGGCCACTACTTACAGAGTCACTGCTGTAAGCCACAATGGTACAGTTCAGTCCTGTACCTCTAGCAGTCCACAGTGCCAGCTCACTAATCTGGCCTGTGGGGAGAGCTATAATGTACACGTCACTGCCATGTCAAACAACTGTGAGAGCACAGACAGCAGCTCCACACACTTCCAGACAGGTGAGATGTTAAGACATCAGATCTCAGACCAGTTTCCTTCTCACTCCTATGAAAGGTCCAAACATTACTATTAACAAAATATATTGTTGATGTTTTGATGTGACTGTAGTTTAAATGAATAGGTTCATAGTGTAGGATAGACAAAAATAGAATAGAACCAAATAGACATGACTATACACTTTACAATTGTGACAAATCAGCAAATCAGTTTCTTTGTTATTTCTAATAGAACCCTCATAATATTTACAGAAGATACAGAGGAAATAATCTGCATTTGGAACCAGAATCAGCATTTTGCTGGCATTGTTTAGCATACTGGACATTTATACCCCACGCTTCTGATTTTTCCTGCCTCTTTTCATAAATAATGTCTAAAGACACCCAATCCACAACACACTCCCTGGAGTTGTCACGCTGTCCCTGGAGATGCCTTTGTCTCTGCTGGGTTATTTTGAACAGTTCCATAGCAACAAATGTTCCTTTCTGTCATTCTGACCCATTTTAGAAAGATTTGTGTTGTTAGACAAAGAGCCAGGTCATGGTTTGGGTGGGGAGTGAGAAATCGTCCATTATTTGATAGCTGTCTATTTGTTACATGAAAGAAATGATGCTTCTATAGTTGTTTAGCATTTGTCTTGATTGTGAAATCACATAATAAGGCACTTGGTCTATAAAGGCATTAGGAATGGCAATAAGGCACTTGGTCTATAAAGGCATTAGGAATGCAGAGATTGTGGTTCTACGCTATCATGACAATGACATGGTAAACTGTACGATGAAGGTAAACTGAAAGGTAAACTGTACAATGAAGTATTAAACCATTTTTTGGAAAATGGTCTTAAAAGGTTCCCACATAGATTTTGTCTTCAAATAATTGGTATAAAATAATATCAGTTTAAGCTCCTATAAAGTTGAATTGGCAAAAATTGTCATTATCAGCGAGTGATGAATTGTGCTAATTGGGCTGAACTGCAATTTGAGATTGTTGGTGGGGGAAGTGTAGCCCATTGGAGGGGTATCTGATTAACACATATTAAGTTAGCAGTCACTTGAGATCATTATATATTGGGCTATAACACAATTAAGATAAACAACATGACAAATTAAGCTTACATAGCTAGAACCATTTGAGTTCTGGACCTTGACAAAGAATCACAATCAAAACTTATTCTTTATTTGTGAAACCACAACATATTCCACTGGGTAAGTGCTTTGTTCTCCCTTTTAAGACTTTCAGGAAATATGGGACAAGTAGTTTTTATTTATCTCCCAAAATGAAAGTTTCTTTTTTTTCAAAAGGACACCAGAGCTATCCCAGGTCAGGTTTGTTTACTG
>JAZGTK010022593.1:0-10224 GCA_036877625.1 Ambastaia sidthimunki | reverse complement strand
ATAAAGGACATCTCACCTGCATGGAGGCCCCATCCACACGTGCCACATACGCGAGTCGATCTAAAACAGTCACCGTCACGGGGACCGCAACAAAGAAACCACTAACAAACGCTTTGAAGTATCTTCGCCCAAAGCCTGCCTGCGCCATCGCCTGCAGAGACAGAACAAAAAGATGAATGTTCACAGACAACATGACCTTGACATGTTCAAGGAGTTTCGCTTGGCAACAGAGTCTGCTAATATCTTCTCAAGTCTGGCAATAGCTTCTCGAGTAAAACAAAACCCAAGGAAACAAACAAAACGGGGATGTTTTTATTAAATGTTCTGAGGAACTCTCCAGACGAGATGTTTCAAGGATGTGGATGTACAAACAAACGATTCAAGCTCGGAGATCAGAACGACAGCAGATGTGGAAGAGAAGAACATCACAGAAACTGAGGTGAACTCAATTTCTGAGGCCCTGAGCGTGAACCATCTTGTTTGAGTCAAACTGAGAGGTTAAGCGAAGGGCAGGTGCGGTCAGCAGGAATAAACAACCCAAAATGCAACCAATTAAATACAGATTCTCTTGTCGTTTGCGTAATTGCGTCTTGCTGAGGCCTTTTTTAGCAAAATCTTAATGACTAAACGCAGAAGCCCAGAGCATTAGGGCAGAAAACTCAGCCAGGCATGGAAATTGGATGTGACAAGAGCATGTTCACCCTAATATCATTAATTGGCAGTATAATAGTTGATTTTTAGGTACATGCCATGCAGTTGCCCCTCTCGTTTATTTTTACCTCAGATCTGCATAACAAAAGGTTAAGAACGGTTACTGCCTTTCCAAAAGCCCTCGAGGTCTCTTACGAGCAGCTTCGCAGTTTTCTGGAAAGCACTTGGAATAAAAAGGTCTTGAAGCTATTAACTCACAGGAGGGCTTTCAAAGAGCTCAAAACTTGAGACGACAACCAGCTAGAGGATCTTGAAGATGTAGCGTGAAGAAAATGCTGAGGGAATCAAAACTCGGCACTGTTGTGAATCAACATACAAGTTAAAAAACCTTTTGTGGCCACAACACAAGACTCTTCTCAACTCAATGAAGCTTATTTAGGCCATCAACAAAATCAATAGACTGTAACAGAAACATTAACAGTAAAAAATGTTTCAGAGACAAAGCAGTAACAGGAAACATTCCTAGAACGTTAAAAATAACCGAGGTCTAGGTAACGTTTTTGTTACCTAATGGAAACCTTACACAAACGTTCCCATTACAAACAACCCAACATTGTTAACTAGGAGATAACCAACCTAAACCTTGTATTTTCTATAGAATAATGTGCACTGATTATTGATACAAAACGTATGTTAGCGAAGCAACAAGGGTTATTTTGTTATGGTTACTTCATCAACCAGGTTTTGTCACCATGCAAACCTGCCAACCAACACGTTGCGTTTACCGCTCGCAGGAAAACTGAGTGTTAAGTATTCATCCACTTTGTTTGTGAAGAGCCGCGTCTCACACAACAGTGAGACTAATGAAGTATTATGACAGCAAGCGGCTAAATTATCGATGGCAAACCTGCCAAGTGCCAGCTGTCAGGTTATTCCGACAACAATCCCTCACTTCCATACACTGTGAAAGACTGCCAATCACCCTGGAGACACCCAACACGACAATCTTTCTAAAATGTTTCTATTGTTGTTTCTTTACGTCTACGTTTTGCTGTAAGTTACGCATGGAGACAGACGCACGGGCTGAGACTCTATATATGGTTGGAATATGGCTTTGGGAATCTCATAGGCGTGTAGAAACTGGAACATCTCATAGTTTATTCTTAAAAACGGGCAGACGGATGAATCTGGGACTGGTATGAGGCGATCAAACGCACGCTTTGGTTCATTTTTCATCAAAGGCCCCTTTCAAATCCCGTCTCTCGTTTTTACAGGAGTCGAGAGCGTTTGCCTGCATTTTACATGCGTTTTGAGGACAGATATGAAATATCAACTCAGGTGTTGGATTTCTTTGCAGACGAGCCCAATTAAAGATACACTTCTCCACTTGAAAGCCAAAAACCTCTATGTGATATTATGTGACCATTGCACACAGCTGCAAAAGGGGTGAGTGGTGGGTCTCGTGCAGGAAAAACCAATTTATTACGTGCTTCCAGCTTATAACTTCAAAACCATTTATCCTGCAAGTAACACCATCAGTTGTGTGTTATTTATGCGTAGCCGAGCATAACCGTTTTAATTGTGCCAGTCATCAAACGTCCAAAATCGCTTAGTCTACCTGCAGCTTCAGGCTCATTTGAAACGCCGACGACAGGTTTCTTCACTCGACGAGGCAATTTTTAGTTTCTTTTCCTGATTCAAATCTGATTCAAATGTCTCAACGTCTCAAACTAAACAAGGGATTAAAGATGTGCTTTAAAACCAGGCAACAAGAATTTAACTTACTTGTACCTACAAGTTCTTACTACAAAAACAAACCTACTGTATAATAATAAGGAATGCTAAAAACTCAGGAGTCTAAAAACTTCTACACACAGTCTTGTATATACAATATGAGTCTCACAATGTTTCTTACGACCTTATGACCTTAATGGATACAACCTTTCTGTCCTGCTAAACATCAAGTTGCTGTTTTAAAATAAAACTGATCTCCATTATTCTGGAGTTAAATAGCTTAACCACAGCGGCTGTTAATGAAGTAGCCTAGAAACTAAATTCAGCACCCATATGAGGACTGACCTCTTTTCACTAGTCTTCATATGCTGCCATTATATTAAAGCTATATGGCAAAAACTACAAGTCACTTATCACACTGATCTGTGCTGTAAAGTGAATGACTGTCATTTGCATCTGTTTCAGGTCACACAACGGCTGCGTCTTAAAACCTAAGCATGCTGCCCATCTAGACAGCATGTCGGGGCATTGAGACCAAGTGTAAATGTGACGTTCATATCCAACTAGATAACAATTCAATTGATGAGGACACTGTCAAAAAATGACATAATTTACTTTAATTCACCCTAGAGTTGTACCAGCTAACAGGAAACATTCTCACAACTTTGGCTAACGTTCTCTGAACGTTCTCTAACTAACTTATCAGTTAGTTAGTTAGTTGTTATTTACTAACATTAGGGCAATCCACTATATAATCATATATCAAACGTTATACTTAAGAATTAAAAAGGCTTATATTTCTTATAACCAACAAATAAAATTAATGCAACGTCTATAAAAACTGAACGTTTGCAATGAAAAATCACTTGTATCGTTACTCAATGTTACTTTGTTACTTAATGGAAACATTAAGTAAACGTTCGTACAACCTAAACTTGCATCTGCGGTACTATTGAGTCATTTAAGTAATTGAACGCTGAGTATCATTCACGGCAGCATCTTTATTCACTTTAATCGTAAGACATGCGTGAAAATTTAACTAGTTTAAATATCAGACATTTAGCTCACTGCCACTAGTTTACACGCACGACCTTTGTACCCAGTTAATATCAGTTATTTAAATACAACACAATCACTAGCAAATAAACAACACGTCTTTTATTGCACAACTCTTTTGCATTTGATGTCGTTATGAAAAAAGTGACTTTATTCATTGATGCTGCAGGACAGTTTAGCAGCTTTAGCTAAACCATGCCGGAATGACAGCTCACGTCACTACCGCTACAAACAGAGGACACGTGATGAACTTTATAACGCACGAATACAATTGTGAGGCATTAAAGAAAATGGCACAATGTCGCTTTGGCATTTGTTACATATGAGCAGTGAGGACGGATGATTTAAACGCGTGTCCAGACACTCACCTAATGTCTTTATGTTCGGTGCGTCCCTCCGTTTAGTAGTGCAGTACGCAGCGGTCGCTGTTCTGGGTCCTAAAGCCCTCCGTGTATCAACCCACGCCATTGACATTATTGACATTAATCCGCGACTTTCTTGGTGAAAAAAAAACGGTTTTGAACAAGCACGTAACAGATCGGTGTACAAAATAATTTCCTTACTCTACCCCGAATCGCAACAGTGAGTTTTTATTGATTTATTGGTGACAGTATTGATTTATAATGTGAGCTGTCGGGTCGGATTTTGCAGAAACTTCCGTCATCCACGTTAAGAAATGAACTGTGAAATTTAATGTTTCAAACAGAGATGTCTGTACAGTCATCATCATCATAATGCAAAGTGACCTTTAAATAATAATTAAAAACAAATATTTTTACAAGAGAAAATATCGTATGGCATTGCACACTTGTTTTATACTCTTACCAATGTACCAGATATCAATTTCTGTTTTTTTAAAATCACTATAACTTCACTTACAAACTTACAAAATCAAACCATGATAGTTTCCACCAAAATACTGTAGTTATTTCAGTTGCTAAAACAATAAAGTATTATTAAATTAGTATTATGTTAACTAGTGAACGTTGCCTACAGTTCGTACTGGACCAATCACCCAAGACTGTATTACTGTACTACCATTCCTAACAAAAGCTGAAAGCAACAAACATTCAAAAACTGTTTTACATCAATGGACCTTTATTTGTTTAATGGTTAATATTCAACATTTACAAATAAAAACTTTAGTTGCAACATTCAAAGCTATGAACTGGTTACATTTTCATATAAACACCTTTTGTACAAAATCTGTAACACAGGCTCTATGGAATACTTTCATCCCATTATATGATATAAAGTACAACTTTACAAGTTCAAAA
Source organism: Ambastaia sidthimunki (assembly GCA_036877625.1). Classification (NCBI taxonomy): domain Eukaryota; kingdom Metazoa; phylum Chordata; class Actinopteri; order Cypriniformes; family Botiidae; genus Ambastaia; species Ambastaia sidthimunki. Next base: position 5,506 of record JAZGTK010022593.1, on the reverse strand, counting down.
AATTGAACAGAAAGAGCGTAATCCATAAAAAAACAGACAGATAGAGGAGAAATATAAGCGCGGCTAGAGTTGAAATTCTACTGCCTGACGACTGGCAATCTATCGATATTACAAAACAAGATTGCCTAAAATGAGCATCTCTTATAACGTGGGTATATGGTAACAGAGCTGCAAAGCTATTCATAAAATATATTACAAACGGATCATTTTTATTTCCCATCTGTACTTATTTTGTAATCGTTTCATCGTTAATTTCCTGTTTCACGCTTCAAAGTTTTAGGTTCCCTAAAAATACAGCACTTCATATTTTCGGTTAGCAGAACTATTTATCTACAAAAATGATACAAAATCAGTGGGGGGGATTTTTGCTTTATGCGGACAATTTTTACCACATATAGACCAGTTGTCTAAAGTATACATGATCAACTACTAAGAATATAAACTAGAGTCAGTTCACAAAGGCTTATTTCTGCTAGTACTCATTCTGTGAAGTTACATTTTAACAACTTTTTAGCATTGTTATTATTTCATATTGAAAGAGATCTGGGCTTTCATGTTGGCAGTGAAAAGCTGTTTGTCACTTTCAATTGAGATTATATGCCGAAATGTGCTTATTATCAGGCCCATTTTGTGCAGAAACATTTGAAATTCAAGGTCTAGAATCAGATATTTCGCCACCACTTGTTGTTCATATAAGCTTTGTTAGCCAACAAAAATTTAGTATGTTTACATGGTAAAAATAACAAATAAAATACGCAACAATGAAGTACTCATTTTGTTTTTTATGAAAATGGGATCTGAGAAATTAAATCGCAATTCATTTTAGAAGAAATAAACAATATTTAAGCAAAACAAAAATAATTCTATACAACAATTTCCAAATTCCACGTCGTCTGGAGCCTGTTAAGAGAGGCGTGAATTTTATATCTGCCCGTGATGCAAAAATTTTTAAATTAGATTTCAAATTTAAAGTAGAAACGAGACGGTTTTGACAATCTACCCTCTACTGTTGAGAAGTGATTACTGTAGAGCAATGGAATGTAGGACAGGCTGAGGAACTAGATGATATTTCGTTATACCACTCTCTGTAAACTACAACGGTTATATTGCTTTGTACTGCTCATGCCCCATGCAGTGGTAGATCTGACGTCTCTGCACACGGATTAAAAAGCACACTGTTGAGCTTTAGCGGTCGCGCTAACTTCTGTTAAGCTTTCCTAACTATTCTCACTGACAAAGTTAATAATACTGATTGCGTCTTTGGCACAAAACTCGGAGACCACACAATTTCATCACATGGCACATTAAACGATCAGGCAGTTTCGGTAGATACGAGGCTACATTCGAAAAAAAAACACTAAGAAATATGTAGCACCTTTTAGCCATTCCAGAAAGTAAAAAAGCGGTTAAAATGAGTTGCAGGTCTAGCTGCACACCTCCATTTGCGAAAGAGCAAAAAAAAAAAACGTAGTGTGAAAAAAAAAAAGTACAGTCGTGGAATTTGTACGTCTATCAAAAATACCTTGCTAGCTAAAGACTTCAGAGCATTCTGGGTGGGATATGGACCTGCCAGATCTTCAGATTTTGCTGTGAATTACACGCCATTTCAAAGCGTACATAATCTCTTCATGGCTTTTCCGCTATCGACGTTTCTAGCCGTAACTGCGTATCAGAGATTTGCGTTAAGATGGCCGATGTAGTTCGTGACGGTGAAAGGATACGTTTCTGTGCGCTGCGCTAGACCAGCTGTTTTCATCTAAAGGGCCATCCACAAAAGTCACCAAACCGATAAAATTAGGATGATCTCGTAATATCAATAAACAAATATATTAAAACATTCATGAACAGGATCGTCCCATTTATTCATTTCGATTTTAGAATCAAAGTTCCAAAAACGCTAAATGAAACGGCGAGTGTATACGAGTCTCCTCGTATACGGTAACACTTATGACACACAACCTGGGCTACAACAATTTTACAGTAAGCTACTGTAAAAGAAATGCAAGAAACGTAGTCCCGGTTTACAGTTCCATAGCGCACACAGCCCAATACCAGAAACAAACTACAGTTGAGAAACCTTCCTGGGGGCGGGGCGATGCCGGGGTTCTGAATTGATCCGCTGAACCCGGTTCAGCTGGGGTTTGGGGGTCAGGCTGGGGTTATCGGTGCTGGGCGGCACTGACAGGCTGTGGGGAAGCGGAGTCGCCCGGCGGGGATTGTTCCGTTCGTAGACGCTGTAGGGCGGTGGAGTCTTGCTGCCCCGGCGAATGGGCGCATCTGCGGGCACGGTGGGGGGGAGAGGAGGGTCGGGCGGCGGGAGGTCGATCCCGCAGGTTTCGGAGACACTGCACCGGCTGAGGGAGGAGATACCGCTGCTGTAGCTGCCAGAACGGGCGGGGGAGTGAGACGCCAGGCTACCCATCGGCAGGCCGTCAGTGGGGGAGGGCGTGAGGGGCGGGACCATTGACTGCAGAACAAAATCAAGGGCAAAATTCAGGATGAAACGCTGCTACAACTGATGTAGTTCATTAACACTTCAAAGTTTGGTTATTAACACACATGATTTAATGTTAACGCTAACTGGTTGACAAAGGCATTTTTGCAAAGTAGGTTTAATATATTTTCTTCAGTTTATTTCTGTATGGAAAAATGCATTTCAGACTTCAGTACAAGGTACTAAATATTCCCACCATTATTGCCCAGGTAAGAAAATACAGTTGAAAAAACACTGACCATTTGTGACAACATGCCCCCCCAAAAAACACAGAATAAAAGCTCTTTAGTTGACAACTAGACCCTGTCTTCTCTATTTTCAAATGTAAACGTATTAAAACTGGATTATATAATATATATTATAAATATAAAAATTAAGGTTATCATAAAGTGCTACTGGTATTTTTTTTAAGGAGAAAGACGACAGCTGACATATTGTAACAGTGAAAAGCACAAACAACTCACCTTCTGTGGGGACCGAGCTGTTGGCATGGGAGACAATGACCTTACATTCTTGCAAAGGGAGCCTTTACACACACACACACACACACACACACAGAAGGGCATGTCATTGAGCTGTACATAACCGATTCTGGTGTGTGTAACAGCAGAAAGCTGCCAATACCTGTCTCAGGTGGCAGACTGGGATCACAGCGTGGCAATGCCGTATCCACTGGAATCTGGAACGGAATCATTCTCTGCAAGAGATGAATCAAAACGGTGAATCTCTCTGAATCTGCTACACCCACTATAGTGAATATCTGCGGTTGCTTTTAGTAAGAGTTCAAAATCAACCCCGTTTATGTTTCTCCCATCAGTGCAGAAAGAAAGAAATGCTTGTTTTTATCGTTTTTAATCAGACTTATTTTCCTCAGAAACACTTTTTCTTTTCTGCTGATGTAAGCAAGGCCACGTGGGAGGGCAAAAGCAATATTAACCAATAATATCGTGGCCTGATTTTCATGAGCCAATCAGAGGATCCTTCAGATGATGCAGCAGGCTACTGCGATCCAACACCTTTTACCAGAACAAAACTGTGTTTATTAGTAAATAACACATATTTTGGCACTGACGCAACGCATACAAAACAAGCAGCTGTTTGATGAGCTCACACCAGTCAAAACTGACCTGTGTGGGATCCAGCGGGCTGGGAAACATGCCGGTGCAGAGCCTGTCTCGCGGGGATAGGCAGGCGTTGTCTCTGGAGTGCTTGTGCTTGTCGGACGGCAGTGGAGAAGCTAACGAAGAGGAACACAGATATGTAGCTTGAACGTCTGAGAGATATGAAATAACAGAGGAAATGAGGCGACGCAGCGGGGAGCTGTAAGCACAGCTAGCTTTTCAGTGCCGTATTGCTTGTAGTCTGTTGACTTTACTCACCTCTGTTGCTCGAGGGCGCCGAATTGTTCACGTTGTGCGAACCGGAATGATTCGAGCTGAGACTTGAGGTAGACGGACTGGGCTGGAAAAACAACAGTAACAATATTTAGCGTTTTGTGTTCTTAAAGGGATAGTTTACTCATACGTTTAAATTTTGGTTATTATTTGACCCTCAGAGAAAATATTTATTAACAGGTAGAATGTTAGCCGCTAACTGTCTCAGTGTTTCATACAAATAACATGAAACTGAATGGTGACAGAGGCTGTCACGCTTTCCCAGCTAACAAGGAACGTTCTCAGAACGCTGGGTAATGTTCTCCAAAAGTTTTTAAATAAAAAGTTGTCTAAACGTTCTTGCAGTAACGTTTGCAAAACTTGTTTTAACGTTATACGTCACATCAAAAACATTGTTCTTAGGTTGATAGTGGAACTAACATTACATGATTTTAAAATGTTTAAGTAATGTTCTTTTAACAAAGCAATAACATTAAAACAAAGCCTGCAAAACGTCCCCAGAACATTCAAAACAATTTGTTGTTTATGTTAACCTAAAAACTGTTAACTGGGTCAGAATGAACATATTTCAAGAAACGATATAAAACAAACATTAACAAGCATTTATATAAACAGAAAAAATAATTGTGACAATCTTTTTTCAGATTGTGTCAAATTGAGGTCACCTGCATGTTGAAGACCTCATCTGAGCTCTCTGATTGGCCGGTGATGTTGCTGACCTCATTTGAGGCCTGTGATGACAGTGAGGATGAGGAGTATCTGTTGACGGCGGGATAGCTCAGAGGACTGAGAGAAGAGTGAGAGACGGAAGTGAGAGACGGTGGATAAATCCGGCGAGCGTGTGGGTGGATTCTGACCTGTCAATCTGCCCCAGCCTCATCATGAACTTCCCTAAATGACATTTTCTTGGCCAGAATTCCATTTGTATAAAACCAACTTAATCCAACTTTCCATGTGACAGAGTTTAAAAACTGTTCAGGCATCTTTAACAAAATTTGCCCTCAAAAATTCCCACAATATTCCCCTTACAATTCCATATTCCATGTCATTCCAGGTAAAAAAAAAATAGATCCGATTCTGATTCATAAAAAAATGATTTTTTTCCATGGAAAAAACAACAACATGCCCATTCAGACACTAAAATGGACATATTTTTAATACACATTTGGTATTTTTTCCATTTTAAATAATTAAAAATAATTTATATTTTTAGGTGAACTGTCTCTTTAAGATTATACAAACCTGCGTCTAGCCACGATTCGCCCTCCCTCCGGGCTAATGGCATTAGGGACTGGGGTCCTACAGGTGCGTGGGCTGCCGTTCGCGAAATGCAGCGGACTCACTCGCACATAAGCGGGAAACTCTTGCGGCTGCACAACAAATAAACAATGTTTTATTACCTGCTTCATTATCTCTGAAACCACAATACCAATGTTTCATAAACGCTTCGAAAACGTTTCCAAACATACTTGAATTCCCAGGCTGGAGCGCATTACGTGAAATTGGTCCACAAGCTTTTTATGTAACGGCCTCATGTCTTGTGGGACAAATTTCTCATGCACTGCTAATCCAAATTCCAGAATATGGGCCTGTGTGAAAACAGAGTCAAACCAAATAT
>JAZGTK010022592.1:0-10224 GCA_036877625.1 Ambastaia sidthimunki | reverse complement strand
TTCAGCACGGTGGCCTGGCTGCACATGCTCAACCTGCAGAGAGAGAGAAAACCCATCATATACAAGTAAACAAACTTAAACGCACACACGCGTGTACTTAAAAACAAAAAATCGTATATCACTTGTTAAAGTTATTTTACCACAGGTAAGGTAAAATTGTGTCTATACCCATTAATAACACCCTTTTACTATGATAAAATCATTGTACTGAACAGTTCCTAGTTTTAAAACTTTAAAAGATTCTAACACAATATTTTCTCCTCCATCACCAGTGTGACGCTCTTCTTAGTTTTCTTGTCTGCGATGCTGATTTTGTCGGTGGCTACAGGAAACATTCAGATACACTCTCCCGAAAGACTGTTTTCACCCATATACCTGCTGCGACGCCACGAGGCTCCCCGCAAATATGCCACCAGCCTGCTTGTGCAAAACTCCACCGGTCAGTGCAGGATTAGGAAGCGATCTGAAAGGCTTTATTAAACTGCAAAGCTGGGTTGGGGACATAAGGTTACTGTTGGCACTGTTGAATTAAGACATTGACAAATTCTGTGTGTTCTTGCAGATTCTGACCTTTCAGGGTTCATCCATAATTTGGAGTCTCAGGATATTAAAGTGGAAATGATGACAAAACCGGATTACATGTCTTCTGCGCCTGTGAGCGCAGCCATCAACGTGATGGGATCTAGTAAGGTGAGGAAGAATAAGTGTTCTTTCCTGACGTCAGTTGTATAGCTTTTCTTTGTATACAAAGGTCGCCATTTTTAAACAGAATGTCAACTTAATGTTTAACAATCTAATGAAACATACAGCAAGACTTAAGGCCAGAAATGATAACTATAGCAATAACTTTAAGGTTTTAAAAAGTATTCTACATTTAGACAATAGTGAGGTCAACGCTCCAACTAAAACTATATCAGTACAGAGAAACAATATGGGTTCTCTTTCAATGTTAAAACACTGACAGCCAATCAAAATCCTTTGGAATTTAAAGGGCTTGTTCATTTAATGCACTGCATAAGCATAACATGTCTGTTGGTGTGGATGCTAATATAGTATCATTAATGGCTATTGTTCTTGTTGTGAACAAGCCTTTACAGTAATGAATGCCACTAATTTCCAACTGTCTCTTTCCCCTTTTCTTTCTCTTTATGACATGCAGGATTTCACCTACATTTTGGCATTTAACAGCACCACAGTGCACTCTCTGCCCATGGCCGTCAATGTGCTCAGTAATGCACTCCTGAGAGGATTTAACAGCACAGGACGCATCAAAACATGGACCAAACCTTTCGATTATGTAAGTGAATTGCATTAATATTCTTAAGGCACTACTACTTTATTACTGTTGTTGTTTGTTAAACTTGATTGCTGTTGCATTTGTATCTGCGTTTAGCAAATCCCAGACAAGACTTCCTATGCTCTGGTTTATATTGAGGCAGTCATTCTGGGAATGCTGGCTGCTGGAATGCCTGCCTACTTTGCCATGGACCATACAAGAGACAAAGAGGTATGGAATGCTAACAGAAACATGGAATATAGACTTTATATGTGGGTGGTGACTTCCTGCAGAAATTATGTGACTTTGTGCTTCAAGATTTGAATGGAAAGATAATTAATAACAGGTCAAAGATAATTAGTAATAATCTTAATAATTAATAATGTATCACTTAAATGTATAAAAGTAATGAATAATAAACACATAAAAGTATAATTCGTAATTAGTCATATTAATTAATAATTAATTAGTAATAATTACTTATTTATTGTGTCTATCAGCTGAAGTGTCGCTCAACCCTGAGGATCTCTGGTCTGGTTCCGTCAGCGTACTGGTGTGGCCAGGCAGCCATTGATGTTCCTTTCTACTATCTCATCCTAACCTGCATGACCAGCACCCTGTTTGCCTTCCATTCTACAGACCTGCTGACCTCCCATAACATCATGTCTGTGGTAAAAACATACATCTCGCACACGTCTGACACACAGACACTTAAAGACTGACAGGAACAGACATGAGGTCATGACCTTCTGTACGGTTGCAGGCTCTGTGTCTCATTGGCTTCTCTCCAGCCATGGTTCTCTTCACATACTGCGTGTCCTTCATGTTTGTCAGAGTCCAGAGCAACAGGGACTTCTTCTCGGTGGTCTCCATGATGGTAAATCCTCAAGAAACCTTTCTATAACCTTCAGATGATCTTTTGAATATGTTAATAATTAGGGATGTCACAATATGCCGGTATTAACAATAACAATGATTATTGATATTGTGTTAATGCAACACATGATAATATTGAAAATAATTCAGTGCCAGGTGCTGGTTGACACTCCAACACAGTATGTGGTTTTATTGTACCTGTCACATTTTGCCACAATGGTTACAAATGCCCGCTCTTATTTTGCCCCGATAATTGTGAAGTGAAAGTCTAATATTGTGACAGCCCTAAATGAAAATATACTCCTATGTAAATGTTTTTGTAAGAGCTTATCAAAGCTATTTTTCTTTTTAACAGCTGTGTGTAGTTTCTGCGTCCATCGTCCAGTTGGCTCTTGTGAATGAAAACGCAGCTCTGGCTCGTGTGCTGCACAATACATTGTGTTTCCTCAGTCCACTCTATCCTCTGATGGGCTGCCTTAACTGCATTACCACTGTAAGACTTTAATGTTTTATAGCATGGATAAGAGAGTGGTCTTTTATTTAGTGAAGATTTTTATTGCAGGCCACCTTTCTTCATTCTTCTCATGAGGAGGATTTTCTATGGAATAACCTCTTCATCGCTGTCGTTGCTGTGAGTTGCGTATCACTTCATCTGAAAGTCTATTAGAAGGTTTTTTAATGTACGCTGAATGTCTGTGGTGCTCTCTGTAGCCCTACATCCAGTGTATCCTGCTGCTCTTCATCCTGAGATGGTTGGAGATCAAATATGGAGGGAAGACCATGAAAAATGACCAGCTCTGCAGGTCTGACTCTACGAACACCTTCCACTATTTGTGTTCCACTATTAAAAAATTTAAGAAAAAATCAATCAAGGATAATTTAAGAGACAATTTAATTTTACTTTCAGAAATTGAAAGTAATTTTTAGGATTACCGACAGAATCATTTTGAGAAACAAGAATTAGGTGGAGCCAAAACCAGAATTGTTATATTCCTTATGGTTCCCATTCTGTTTCCTATTCTTAATAATAATAATAATAGAAAAATAATACATGCATTTGTCTAGATCTTTAGCATTATTTTAAAAGCCTCAAACTTTTATATTACAAGCCCTGATTGAAACACACGTTGACTTTCATATGATTCCCACCTGGATTTCAGATTCAGCATGGTTAAACTAATCGCGTCCAGGCACAGTTCAGAGCGATCACATTGGTCAAACGAACCAGACTTTTTGGTACAAACGCCCTTGGGCGTAGTTCAGAGTGTGAGTACACCATCAGACATAAAACTCAGTGTTTTTACTTCTGAATTCTACAGGATTTCCTCCAAAACAAAGAACAAAGTTCAGAGGAACCCAGAAGAGAACATAAGTGAGGATGAAGATGTACAGGTGGAGAAAGCCCGAGTGAAGGAGGCATTGACCTGTCAATGCTGCGAAGAAGTATGTTTTTGCTTTTTTATCTGTCCATCTTTCCATCTGTCATATCACTTGGCTGTCCAATAAACCATTAAAAACGGAGCAACAAAAAACTTTGCAGAAACCAGTGGTGGTGGTGAGCAACCTGAGGAAACAGTACAAAGGCAAAAGAGAAGGCTTCTCACTCAGCAAGAGGAGAAAAGTGGCCACAAAGAACATCTCCTTTTGTGTTCGTAAAGGTAAATCTTCTATTCGTAAAGAATCTTCCTCTGATTGGATGTTAATGATGATGTCACAGAGGGACGTTAATGAAAAATGCCCATGTTCTCAGGTGAGGTATTGGGTCTGCTGGGACCAAATGGAGCAGGAAAGAGCACCATCATGCACATGCTGTCTGGAGACACAGAACCCACTGCTGGACAGGTTTGCTGTCACTGTTGTTCTATGTTCATTATGTTCTAAAATGTGATATAGAGTAATATGATGTTGTGTTTTCAGATCTTGATGGGGGATTATGGCACAGACTTCCAGCCAGCAGAAAACCCACTGGAGCATGTTGGTTACTGTCCTCAAGTCAGCCCCCTGTGGCCTAGAATCACCCTTCTGGAGCACCTGGAGATCTACGCTGCCATCAAGGGGCTGCACCAGCGTGATATCCAAAACATCATAAAGCGGTAGCAGATCTCTGTTCTAAAACCGCTGCTTTTTGTTTTACTGTGGGGTTGATAATAGTGTGCAGTACAAGTCTCATTTTATTTTCTCAGTTTTTACACACATAGTGTTAAGTTCATCAAATTCATTAAGCTCAGCCATTCAGACGTTTCTGAAGTTATTTGTAAAATATGGTTGCATCACCAAATTCTGATTGAATGTGCCATGATCAGAGTCTTCTGTAAATCCTAATAAACACACATGTAGCAGTACATTTTATAATAATGGCAAGTTCTGCATTGGTTGGCAATTGCAAACAGACTACAGTTAGGATAATTAATTGTATTATTATATAATATAATAAATTTCAAAATCAACGTCTTTTATTATAATGCCAGTAAATCACTGCTTATATATGCTTGTATATTGAAATATTAGTCTTATTTATTTTACAGCAGACTGAGTTCATGTTGCTTGTGTTTCAACTCTTTTCAGTGTAGTGAGTGCACTGGAGTTAAAGGATCATCTTTATAAACAGGCAAAGAATTTGTCTGCAGGGCTAAAGAGGAAGGTAAGACCGACATACTGTTTTTAATTTAGAATTAACAGACTTTGCCATGTGCTTTAAACATATTTTTCTCCTTTACTTGTACCAGTTGTGCTTCGCACTGAGTATGCTGGGAAATCCTCAGATAGTTCTATTGGATGAGCCGTCTGCTGGGATGGATCCAAAATCAAAGCAGCGCATGTGGTAACATTTACTGCACTATAGTCATGCCCACAGCTTCTATTCAATGCTTTAGTATTTGTATTCCAGTTTAATGCAAATATACAGATAAATGCAATTAATTTTTCCCTATTTTAAAAGATTATTGTAGAATTATTGTATACTGTTACAGAGGTACAGATTTAGGTTTCTGTTCTGACAGGAGGGCAATCCGTGCCGCCTTTAAGAACAAGCAACGAGGAGCGCTTTTGACCACCCACTACATGGAGGAAGCAGAAGCTGTTTGTGACCGTGTGGCTATCGTGGTTTCTGGACAGTTACGGTAAGAAGTTAAGGGCACGAATCAGATTAAAACCTCAAAAATGAAAAACAGTTCCTCGCTTTAAAGCTTACGCACGTAAAGAGAATTTGGAGCTTGCAGGTAAACCAGACAAGATGTAAAACGTTGCCTTCGCCCCCTGCAGGTGTATTGGTTCAATTCAGCACCTGAAGGGAAAGTTTGGGAGGGGCTACAGCCTAGAGATTAATCTGAGGGAGGAGCTCACAGGTCTTCAGCAGGTGGCGCTGCTGCACAAAGAGATTCTGAAGATATTTCCCCACGCTGCCCGTCAGGACAGGTGAGACAGGTGTCTGCATCGCTGCAAATATCAGATGCTTGCATGCTTGAGAGACAGTATTTCAAATCTCTGGATCAGAGTAAAAAACACTGGTAGTTACATTATTAAACTTGAGTTAGATGATGAAACCCATTGCCATCTCTCAGTAATAACACAGAGCCTTAACTTGATGCAACAGACAAATCAAGTTTACATTGGTCATCTTTATGATAGGTTATTATGGATATTAGGATATGAGATCCTAAGGATAATAGGATATGATGCTATTTTCAAATATGCAGCTCTTCTATGCCCAGCAATTCTAAAATGCATTGATTTCTTTAAAGCCCATCCTTCTGAAAAGCAGTGTGCTCTGATTGGCCAGCTGACTCAGGCATGTGGCTGAAATTTCAGTCACCCACTGAGGAGAGCAAGTCATCTTCAAAGTGAGGAAAGTCAGTTGCTCACTAAGGGGAGCGAGTTGCCTGCAGAGTGAGGAAAGACAGTCGTCCACTGAGTGAGAAAAGTCAGTTGCCCGCTAAGTGAGGAAAGTCAGTCACCCACTGAGGAGAGCGAGTTCTCTGTCGTGTGAGAAATGTCAGTCGTTCACTTCTTAGTAGTCAGCACTGGCCTGTCAGTGGGAAACTTGGTAACTACTGCCGGTAATTGAGTGACCTCCCACGGCAAGTCATTAGTCTTATTTTTGGACCTTTTGGCACATCGTAGGTGGCAACACTACTGCTTTAACTAAAGCCACACGATGTTTTCCATGCATTCTTTTTTCGCATACACACTTAGGCGACATTATTTAAATATTTCTACACTGGGATATAAAATGTGGGGGAGGAGTCGACTGACTTTTCTGGATCAGACTTTTCAAATAGATAAATCATTTTGTGGAAGACTTTGAGCTTTGTAACTTGCAGGTCAAAACAGTGCATATAATACATGCACAAACAGCAACACAACACACATTATATGACCCTTGAAAATTAACATGAAAACACTCATAAGTTGAGCATACTTGATTGATTTTGTTCCTGTTATAATAAAGAATATAGAAAGGACCTGTCATTTACTAAATAATCTTGATCCACAGAAAAAGACACTAAACTCCATTTCAACATGCCTTTTTATCGTGGGTAAAAATGGTATAAAAAGGTCCATGTTTAACAAAGCAATCATTAATGTGAACCTGAATGGTGACAAAAAGATCATTTACAATAAAGCAACATTATTACCTAAATAAGCTAAAATCTCTACGACCTCCAATTAATATTTAAGGCTCTGTAGTTCTTATGCTTTGACCAAGCATACATAATCAAAACACTCAGGCTTATGAGTATTCGTAATGGCATTAGTGCAAAAAGAGTTAAAAAAAAAAAATTGTTTAAGCATTTTGTTGGCTCAAAAACTCAACATTATATATTTCATTATAACATGAAAACTTTTTTTCATGATTATTTACTTGTGCAAGTAAAGACAACATATAGTATTTACAGTGTAGAAGGAGACTGTCAACATGTCTTGATCTTTGCAGTTTTGCCACCCTGATGGTGTATAAAATCCCAATGGAAGATGTGAAGTCACTAGCCAAGTCTTTTGCCCAGCTAGAAAATGGTAAGAAATCAATGCTGTATTTCAGGTTTAACATGATCTTCTGCTTATTATAAATGTTTTAATAATCACTGAACATGCTTGTTTATTCTCTTTTATTGTCACAGCTAAACAAAACTTTCACTTTGAAGAGTACAACTTCTCTCAGTCAACGCTCGAACAAGTACGTGAGCTGCCATGTTTTCGGAATGTTTGTGTTTCCAAAGTTTTAAAATTCTCCTAAATACAAAAATGAGGTTTATACTTAAGAACTGGCATTGAAAAATAAATGTCTGTATAACACTAAACAAAACATTTTCAAATAAGACAAAACATTTTCATTAAATAAAAAATACATGTCATGTCATTTTTTTTGTAAGGTGCATTGGTCTCATTTTTATCATGTTAGATCAGGAAATTTGCATTAAAGTGCACCAGAAAGTAAATGTAACTGATAAAGTGTGTACATGTTTTGCAGGTTTTCATGGAGTTTGCTAAAGAGCAGGAGAATGAGGAAGATGAGGTCGGCTCTCTCAGCACTACTTTTCAATGGCAGAGGCTGAGACAGGACGGCTCTGTGTCCATCAATCACACCGACAGCATAGTGCATCAGCTGTGAGCCAGTCCCGTCCAGCCTTCCCCTCTCCCGTCTCTCTCTGCATGTGCCGTCTTTTGCCTTAAGAGCCTCACGTTGATGAGACTCGCACAGACTGGACCGTGGAGACTCCAGTGGCCTCTAGCACACACGCAGAACACGTGGGGCCTGCGTTGGCTCTAGTACTGGCACATACTCAGGCAGGGTCTGATGCATGACTCACGTTTCAGCTGACCGAGCTAGACTTGACGTTTTCTTTTCAATGAAGAGATTTGATTTTGAATTCCACAATCTGCAGGTGGGAGAATCCATTTAAATGTTTAAATGTCTGTTCCCAAGCCTCACTGAAGGGGTTTGTCTGATTATCTATCATGCTCACCATCCTGTTGGTTCGTAACTCTATAGACACCACTGGAAATGAATTGCATGGAGCAGGTTCCACATTATTGAAACGGTACCAAAGTCTTAAGTTCACACCAAAACAGCACTTTTGGTGTCTGTAGCATGGGTATAAATCGTCTGTGTGTGTTCAAGCTATATAATGCATAATGTTATTATATACATCTTAATTTGTATTGTAAATGATGTGTAACAAATTTTCAGACAGGTGAATCTCATTATAGCTGTTCAGCTTTTCGATGCCAGTGCACAACAGCATTGACACTGAGGTTTACCAGCATGCGATGGGCAGCTTTCGTTTCTTACGGCCCTCTTTGGGTGAAGCTGCCCTGCAGGAGCATGAAAGCCTTTTGTCTTGGTTGCACCCAGGAGCTCTCAGAAACTCCTTTCTCGATCACCAGCACATGATTCAGGCTTTCACACAGAGCTCTCCAAAGAAAAACAGGGCTAAGCTCTCAGTGATTATGCCAGTTGGTTTAAAATCAAGGCGATAGGATGACACTGGTGAAGAGCATCTCTGTTAATCTTTCTGCCTCCTTTTTTTTTACGGTGGCCCACCTTGAGGAAAAGTTAAAAGTTCTAGATCAGTAGCTTAAGAATGTAGTTCCCAGAGTCTGCACCAAACCATGTAGCACTCCAGTTTAGTCACATACTGTTAGTTAGTTTTTTTTTTTATTAGATTTTAAACACAAGAAACGATAAGGGCAGATATCGTAGAGCTCCCTCTACTTGGAGCCTTTAATGTGTTGTGATATTTTTGGTGAAGTTTACATGTGTTTGATGTGATTTTTTTTTAAAAGTATCAACACAGTGTAAGTGTTTTAAGAGCTTTTAGAAGATTTTGTGTAACAGATTGTGCACCAGATGTTGGACTTCTTTGGTTGGGTTGGTTGTAGCTCACGGGGCATTGTGACCATGGGAGGAAAACAACTTCCATTCCATACATACATTAACACCTTATATTTTTAACGTATGTTCTGTTTAATGTTAAAAGACCAGATCGTATCACTGCTGATCAAATAATAAAATGTTTAAAAGTTCAATTGTTAATATTTTTGTCCATGGTACATTTTGGTGTGTTTGAATCGGATCAGTCCTCAAAAATTGTAACCTTTGCCAAGATGGCATGTAGAATATGTATGGTTTTGTGACTTAAAAGATGTATTTAACTTAATTTTCTTTATTTTTAGATGTGGCGTTACTCTGTGGCATTAATCTGTTTTATATCATCTACCTTCATAAATGGGTAATAATTTATTATAATTTAACTTTTTTTTTTCAGCACCAGAAGTCAGATATTTCAAAGTTTTTAAATTGAAATACTTGAGGTACTGGGCAAACACAAAGTTATTATTTTTTGCATTATATATATATATATATACAAATATAGCCTGTCATGTCGGTAATGTACAGCAATTCTGTAATATTAAATTGTTCTGTTTACTTCTAGCATAACTGGGCTGGGATGAAGGAATGATTATATTGAACACTATCTCTGTTTAACCAAGACCTATGTTTTCTCCAAAGTGCAATATATCAGTACCTGTGTGTGTAATAATGCATTATGTAGACAGTATCCTTTGCAAACTGCAATATTAATGTTGTCTCTTTTGTGAACTAAGAAGTGTCTTGCAGTACAATGTAGCCACAACTACGTAATCTTTTAGAACGCTTTGCACTTTCCCTTAGTGCCCATTTCCTGCCCTTTGTATGCAAAAATTTGTTTAAAAAATAAAGTGTATTTAGGATGTTGTTTAATTCTGGACTAGTGGATTTTTAAGTTGCACATATATCATACTTGGCAAATTCCTGTCATCTCATTACAATGTAAGCACTGCATATAAGGTGTGCCACATTGCATTTCTGAACTGTGTAGATGAAGTGCACAATTTATTTAAGCTTGTTCTTGAAATTTTTTGCAACATTTCAGTTTTTTAAGGATTTAATTAGGGTAAAATTTCACAGCTGCTGATGCTGTTGCTTAATGTTTTAATCCCTATATTCCTATAATTCTTTGTGTTCTTCATCTACTTACAAACATCATTTTTTAGTCATTTTTTTACACTGGCAGGGAGTGAATTAAATGACT
>JAZGTK010022591.1:0-10224 GCA_036877625.1 Ambastaia sidthimunki | reverse complement strand
TGGGCCCATGTGTGTCGCTGCCTGATGCTGGTTTCATTTCATTTGGAACAGGGTGAAATGTGATGCTAGTTTCAAATGGGATGTTTCATGGCTTTGTCTTATGGAAACCAGCTGCTTTTGCTATGATGTATGTGTGTGTGTTTTATCCTGTAAATGGACTTTAAAAGCTTACAGCTCATATTGCTTTAATCAAGGTGTAGACTCAAAAGAATCTGCCAAGCATATTGGCCTCTTACTTTCCTAGAAAACTCACCACTTTCACCTTCGTTTGTCAAATAAAGCCCCACAGTCAGTCCATTTCCAGAACCCCCCTGTAGATCTGTAATCGTACCCACAGTTCCCCAGCGGGCTTTTTGAAAAGTTGCCGATTGCTCAAAGAATTGGCGTGGCTGATGCATTTGATGTGTATCTGACCTTTGACCTCTGTAGGTGGGGTTATTAACCTGTCGGTGCCGGTGGTCCTGCCCGTCTCAAGTGCAGACAAGGAGCGTCTTGATGGCTGCACTGCAGGGCCGGCGGGTGGCTGTTCTACGCAACCCGGAGTTCTATAAGGACAGCAGAGTGGAACGTTGTGCCCGTCAGTGGGGGACCACCTGCAAGGATCACCCGTATATTAGGTGAGGGGTCAGATTTGGGCAAAATCCTCCATTATTAGTTGGTAGGCAAGAAGCACAGTGCAAAAACCTTCCGGCAACAAATAGTCTTTTCACATTTAAAGCCAAAAGGCTGTGCAACCCAACAGAATTACAGCCAATCAGAGTGCATTTGATGTTTAAATACAGCTATATTGACCAAGGTTTTTGACCAATGAGATTTCACAGTGGGCAGGGCTACCCAATACAATGCAAAAAGAATATAAATTAATTGACCAATTGACAATTCTCTATTTGTAAGCACAGAAACTACAGCTTCAATCGCTGGTTGTTTTTTATTGTAATCTGTGTTGTGTTACCTGATGTCAACGTATGTAAGATGTGGGATGTGATTAACATCTGCCTGTATCGAGTTTGCTTTCCTTCTCTTCCTGACTCACAAATCACCTGGAAAGTCCCGATTGTAAAGGGAAGTTGAATGAGACTCTGCTGAGGCTGTAAACATGTTAATGTCACAGTGATTCAGCTGTGATCCAGTAATGCAACACTTCTCATCTGTCTGAGCTGAGCAGCATTTACAGGAATGTTTTGACAGGTGGAGGGCTGCTGTGTTTTTAATTCATTAAGATTAGTTACACTATGAGCAATTATTTCTCATACTTTGGATTAGAGATTTGAACAAACCTCTAACCCTCATTAAACTTCTTCTTGCATCATTTGTGCTACAGATTGAATGATACAGATTGGAAACATGTTGAAGGGGAAGTTCACTCTCATTCATTTATTGAGAGAGGTGCTTTCAGAGGTGCCAAAGGTGATTTTGTTTGGTGAATTCTCAGAACTGTGTCATCGCATCGTCCTGTCTGGTGTGTATGTATGTCAATCAGCACAGACTCCATTATGTGCTACAGACGCATGTTTCCTGTTTCGCTTGTCAGTTTGACAGCTGATTCTACATTGTAAATTTGTGCATTGTAAAGGCTTCTGCATTAATCTACAGCAAACGCATGATCATTCTTTCTTTTTAACAGGCCTCAGTGTTTAGTTTCCTCCAGCAGTGCTTCATTATTTATTCTGTTAATATTAATAGAGTTGATTTGCTTTATAGATGTATTGATGCAGTTCTCATCACCATAAATGAAAGAAACATGAAAGTAGTGACTACTGTTGCTGTATTCAGTCATCAAATGCAACAGCATATCTGCAAGTAAAGCGTTTTATTAACGTTCAGCGCTCTTTCAAGTCTGCTCAGTATGATCACATACCTGCACATAAAGTCAGAGCCAAATAAGTTCAGTAAATGAAAGTCATAGAGGCAGTTATACAGTATCTGTTGTATTACTGTAATGAACCGTTTTTAACCCGGCCAAGTTAACGGATCAGCGAAAGCCGGTGCGGACCACCCGCGGACCACCCGAAGCTGAAATGTTAGTAAAAGCAGGCGAGAGTTAGAACCTAATATAATAGCTTCACAAGTGGAGAGTTTTGAAGTTCTGTCTAGAAATCATGATTTTATAATTAACCTCCCCTAAACAAATCATTGTTGGTCACTTTAAATGTCAATCAAATAGCCTCTTAGTATAAGCCAAATATAATAGCATTACACACTTTATCCACCAGTCAAAGTTCTGACTATATGTGACTAACTACTGAGAGTTCTTCCTGTTTTCCTCATGCCTCAGTAAAAAGAGAAAAAGTGTCTGTAAAGTGATGGAGATGAGATTCCTGGTCTAACAGTGTTTCTGCTCTCAAATGGTGATGGAGAGCAGAGACTGGCTGGTTGGAGGTGATCTCCAGGTTCTGGATCGGATCTGCTGGAATGATGGGCTGGAGAGTTACAGGCTCACCCCAACTGAACTCAAGCAGAAGTTTAAGGAGATGAATGCAGGTGTGGATGCTGGATGGTTGACAATATTTGAATAGTTTGTCCTCAAGTTATAGCAGGTCACATTTTATGTGCTTAAACTATTGCAGTAGATGATAAAAAACATTATTTAAAGCTAAGCAAACTGTTACCATAAGTAAACTTGTAATATTTGTAAATTTGATAACGTTTCTGTGTAAAGTTAAAATGCATAACTCGTGAAGACTCAGAACAACTTTGCAACTGCTTGGCGACACCCTAGCAACCCCCAGGAGTCTGAAGCCATATGACAGTGTAAAGAACAAACTGAAGTTGTTATTCTCTGAAAGTCTTTAGCATGCCTCGATTATTTTTGAAACAGGAGAACCAATGACATTTGGTATATTTGGCGGTAAACTTTGTGGGACGTATTTTTGTCTTCGTTGTATGAAAAAAACTTTCTATGAAATCTGCTTTTTGAATTCCACTGAAGAAAGTAAGTTTCACCGACTGGAACAACATGAGGATGAATAAATAATGACAGAGGATTAAATTTTGGATAAACGCTAACACAGCGTCTAGCTGTATCCCGTCTTACGCTTTTTCTCTCATTATACTCCAGCATTGAAAATGTTACTCACCTTGATATGTTAAGTCAAGCTCTATTGTGACAGTGAGGGAGGAGGGGAGCTGGGGTGGCGGCCTCACACCCCGTCTGAGTTTCAAAGGGTCTCGCTTGGCGCCTTAGTAAATTTATGGTGTTCCGTCTGGTCCCTCAGCGGGTGTTGGGCCTGGCCAAAATAGAGGCGAATATGGATGCCGAGCCTAATTGCCAGCCATTCCCCTTAAAGTATTCCTCTAAAATGTCTCGAATCAGTCCAGGCTGTTTCTCATTTAAACACATATTAACTGTTCTCTGTGGAGTTGGGCTTTATGTGTTGTACCCCCTCACCCCACTGAAGTAACTGCCAGGTGGAATAGTGATAATATTCTGTAAACCATCATTTGTGAGTCCATCCAAATGAATGGTTGCTGCATGGTTGCTAGGGTGTTGCCAGACTGTTTCTAGGGTTTTCTGGATAGTTGCTAGATGGTTGGGCAACCCACCAAAGGTTGGGCATGAAGGATCTACCAATGGGCTTCTTTTATGGATGCTACTTACAAGATGATGTTTGTTCAGTGTCAGTTTCATGAGTCTTGTGAGAGCTTTTTCAGCACATAAAAAATAATAAGGTAAATTATAAGCATCCCATAATGTAAACATAGAACCATTCAGTCAAAGGTTTCTAAAAGAACCATTTCTGTATTACCTTTTTATAGTCTAAAACCTTTTTCCACTACAAAGAACCTTTTGTGAAACGGAAAAGTTCTACAGATGTTAAAGGTTCTTTATGGAACCAGGCAGTTAAAAATTGCTATTGTGAAGCACCTTTAGTTTAAGAGTTTAAGTCTGTAAGTATAAGTCTGTGTAATATTTTTGGAAGAATGATCATGCACATTTCAGATTTAGAGATCTGAAATGTGATTTAGACACGTTTCCTGTGTTTTTAAGACGTTAGACCAGTTAAATAGGTCAAAACATGGTGTACAAATGTAAAACAGGCCCTTAAACACCTACATTGTGAAAAATGCAGATTAACCATCCAAATATTTGGCAGGTTATATCAGTGGCTTGAAATGTTGAAAATTTTTCAGTGTTTCTCATTATAAACCCATAACATGTCTTTCACTCAAGATGCAAAACATCACTAGAGATCATCACAAAATAACACAGACTAACTGTGAATGTGACTAAATGTGATTATGAGCAGCACAACGACTAGTGATTAAAAACACATCAAACTCAATGTTTTCTTAACTGAAATTAAAAAACAACTAATCCTTAACAAACTCTACCCATAGGAGCCACTCAGGATTGTATTTAGACTAGCGGTTGAGTTTTATTTGACAGCTGGGGACTAATGACTCTGTTTATCAGACATTTCACACAGTGTTTATTTGTGAAGCATTTGTTTAAATGACAATGTGCAGCAGAGATTTGTGGATTTTTTGACATGACATTTCTTGTATTTTGACTTTTTTGGCCCTGGCGTTACGTCAGCGTGTTTATCTCGTCATCTTGGAACAGAAAACAGCCTCAGGACGGCAGGAGTGATGTGGCTACAGAGTCACTTGAGAGAACATCATTTATTATAAAGGGCTTTCAGGATGGAATATGTTGTTCCCTCCAATGGCCTGAACAAAGAGCCAGTGTACAGCACCTACTTACTTTCTTTGACGCAAACCCCGAGATCAGGTTTCTACATTTTGTTCTTATCACGCCGGGTACCGTGATGCCCTTTTCTTGCACATATTAAAATCCCTCTTCTGACATGAGTGCTTGTCGTCTCATTTTACACAGCCACCAGGACTATGACTTCATCTCAGGAACCCGAATGAAGAGGATGTCTCGCGACAGGCAGAACCCTCTGGAAGGCTTTACGGCACCCAAAGCCTGGTCCGTTCTCAAGAAGAACCAGTCTATGGAGAAGGCCTAAGTCATTTTGCAGGTGGACCAGTGAGAGCATTTCTGTTAAATGGAGCTCATGAAGATTAAAACACAAAACACATACTGATGGATTTCTGGGCTGCTGTGGACTTTCTGAAGTGTTTTAGGTTCCTCATAATGTCTCTGTCAGCTGCATGACTCTCAGCTTCATGCACAATGTGAATTAATTTCATGAACAGTACATTTTACACATACACTTTTTATCAGTGGCTTGTGCAGTAGTGGTTCTATTAGCAGGTTATGCCCTCACCTTCTCTTTTCATTCCAGAACTGACATCAAATGATCAAATAAGCCTGGAATCATGTTTTCCTGTCACAGCGGCCAGATCATCATCAAGTGCAGCCTACAGAGTGAACGAATAACACTTCAGTGTGAATGTGACACAAGCCTGACAACTAGCAGTGAAACGCTCGCGTGGAAGGTTATAATATTTCATATCTTCTGTAGTTTCAGTTTACTAGTTATGAGTATAGTTGAAATGCTGGAGTCTACAGATAACTAACCTGAACTATTATTTTAAACATCAAACATGTAGTTCTGTCTCACAGTCTGCAACACTGCTGGAGTTCTCCTGTATTTAATGATGGAATCTTCCATAACGTTGCTCCGCCCAGGAAGTGACATCATTGAACTGTTTCCACAGCAGGACAGAAGGTAAATAATCTTATTCCACTTTTCTTCAGTCAACAGATTGTGACAAAAGTTATGTATTGCAGGTTTAGTAAATACATTTCTATGTTTATGTAGCTGAACAAATGACAGAACAATCCACTTAATCTTTTAAGTTTCAAGCTCTATTTTATGCCCTTTTTAATGGAATTAGTTCATTCTTGCCTTGTATGTGTGTAAACGTGTCTGGCGTATGTTCCTGTGCTCTGAACTGTGTCTTTTAATGCTGCCTTTATTAGTATTGACATATAGGGAAGCTGCTCTCTGTAGCACCTGGTTCTTGTCTTTGCCGCTCTGAAGTTAAAGCCTCAGTCCGTCTGACCTTCTCTTTAGTGCTACAAATGCAAACCACAAAAACATCAAGGCAACATGTCATGCGGAAGTCATTAAAATCAGATAAAGATGAAGCTGTTTGAAAGGTGATAGGGAAGATTCTTGTGTTGTTGATAAGATTGTTTTTAGGGCATCATCTCAGTGTTTTATCTAAAGGCCTCAGACTCATGACTCCAAGTTCAATGCTATTATCTATAAAGATGTGTTAAAACTTAAATAAAGTGTAAATTCAACTGCCTTTATATAAAAGATTTTCTGCACATACTGTAGGGCACAACCTGTTTCCACTTTACTTTTATGTGATTCTCATACCTCATACAAATATTTCCACACTTTTTATTTCTGTGACATCTAATCTTTGAGATGTCACTCACAAACGTTATGATTTTCACCGATTATATTATTTTCCTTTCATCTGCTTTCATCCCACTTGACTACAGATATTAAAATGTGAGATAAAGGGCATTAGCTGAGATGTGAGGGGTTTGATATGAAGAGATCACATATAGAGGGATATCACACATCAAATACTGCAGCCTGGCACGTTCACATCAAAGAGACGCATCTGTTTCACGATGAGAATTCAAGACGTTGTATTCTGAGCCCTCAAAGCAGCAGTGTGACAGTCAAGCCCTCCCTTCCTCTGAATCTTGCCCTCACTCATCGTCTGAGTATCTTCTCATAATGGCAACACTCCAACCTCATACCACCTACCAGGGCAAGTACAAGTGGTCCTTCTAACTCTCAAAGGTTGTGCTGTTTTGTTGAATAATTGTGTTGTTGGTGTTTGTTGTGTGAAAATGACATTTATGTTTCCCTGTAATCCAGATCCAAACTTTAGAAGGTTTTAATGTTTGATTGATGATTGGATGGCTGCTACGCAACTTCTAATTGTGTTGCTCATTTTTTGTTTGCAGGTTTCTATGCTGCTGCAATAAATGCTTCAGATTAAGAACTGGTCACTGGTTTGTGAAATTTATGATGGTTAAAACCAAACGTTTATCCTCAGATTGAGTGTGCAGAACTGTGCAGCTGACTAGCGGCAAAACGTATCTTACGACATGTCTTTTGTAGTCACGTTAGAATCTGTCTGAATTAATGAACGGTGAATTAATAAGTTGAATTAAAATGCAGTGGCTCATATAGTTGCGTCAGAGATAAATGAGATAATATGACACTGTGGACTGTTATCTCAGAGATTTTATCTACGAGCAGAAGGGTGCGAGCGCTGATCTAACCACCCTTGAGCGGGTCGCCTCACCTTAATAAATAACACATAGAGAACCGGGAAAATGTTTTCACTGCTGACTGAACTGCACGCACACTAGCAGTTAGCTGCTCATGAACTGCTAGTGAATTTTGTGAGCTAATCTAACAGGAAATTTCATGAGGTTTTGTAACACATTTGGGCTGCTGATTTGAACTTGGGTGTGGACTAAATCAGCTTTAGCATGTTTTTTGTAGTTATGAACATGGCTAAGGGTTGTTTGCATTAGCTTATAGCTTTTCTTACCCAGTGATGTTTCTCAGATAGTAGAGACATTTCTTGCATAATATTTCAAAAACCTCAGCGTACAGCATGTTTAAATGTGTGGTGTGTCATGTCTGCCCTACTAAAATAAAATGTGTGTGCTTTCTCGTGATAGAGTCATAAATAAACACTGGCTGATGATATACGACCAAACTGGCTTTTGCATTCAAATCAAAGATACTATCAAAATGCAAAGAGCGCTTTGTAAGGTCGTAAACAACATGTTCATCCTGACATCACTGTGTAAATAGCCCTCAGCGTTTATTTGTGCTGTTTCCTGTAACCCTAAAACAGAATTGAGAACGTCACAGATAGCTGCAGCTTAATGAAGTGGAAGTGGTTTGTTCACATATTTGGTTTGTTCACATATTTCATTCACATTTATATGTGTAGCGCTTTACGCAAAACATATTGTTCAAAGCTGCTTTACAGAAAATAAAAGTTGTAAATTGTCAGACAGGTGTTTTGTTAGAAGTAGGATGTCACAGGTGCAGATTATGCTGTTGGCTGGACAGTGATGGGTGATCTGGAGTTATCTAAAGACGCTGTATGAATCCTGGAGCTGCTGTCATCTGTGGGTGTCTCGAGGTAAAAACAGGAGGCAAATCGAGAATAATAAGTGGAGCTGTCGCTCAATAACTAGTATGTAATTCAGAACCTGACGGGTAACCAGTGCAGAGATGATCACATCAGGGTTATATGATCAGATTTTCTGCATGAACTGTAGCTTGTTTACTGAGGATGCTAAACAGTCACTAGCAGTGCATTACAACAGCTCATAAATGTATGAAGTAGCGTTTCTGCTTCAGGAAGAGTTCATCTGTCCTGCAGGTTAGTGACGTGTAAGAAGACGTGTTTTTGTGATTTATAAAGTTGTTTGTTTAATTGTGTAATAATTAATAACTGATAAAGGAAACGGGAGCCTGTGCTTACATCTGCCTGGCTTCTTGCCATGTGTTTTCACTAGTAACACACAGCAGTTGTGTTGCAGCAGGACTTGTGGGCTGCGCACCTGGTTGGCAATCTTGATTTCCCATTTATCATCCGCTCCGGCGCTATTCGATGCCGCCATTGTATCTGTCTTGGACATTGTTCTAGCTTTGATCATGAGCAGCTGTAATTATTCGGCCGGTAGTTTCCACAGGAGACAGACAGAGGAATGAGAGAACCTGGTGATCGCATGTGAGTGTGTGTGTAAATTGCCTGGTCACGGTGCGGAGCTTAAACAGTGGATAAATAGCCCAATTAAACCTCCTTTATGGTTTTCATCAACAATACACTTGGCTGGTATTGTGCAACACTCTTTATGTTTTGTGAATGAAGGCGGATGCATAAATGAATCAGTTGAAATTGAAGCAGACCCCCCTTCCCCCCTCCCCTCACCAGTCTTTCATCTTCAGGTCCCGAAACAAAAATAAACACATGAAATAAACCTGAGAGGTGAATGAGGGGGAATTGTTCATTTATGGATTCCGGAAAAACAGGAGCAATTGGGACCGAAAACAAGGCTGATTCATTAAACTCCAAAAACCACACGTTTGACCCCCCCCACACACACAACTCGACTATTGTAAGTAACAAACAATGGAGCCTTTTGTACACAATTTATTTAGTCTGTATGCTGAACATATTGTCTGTGACCTTTTGATGACATTTCAAATGTGCATAGCAGTTTATGACAGACATTGTTCATTAATAAACTTCTTTACATGTATAAAGTGTCAAAGGTTTTAAATTTAATAACTATAATAAATGTATTTGTTTTCTGAACACATTTGTGGGGCAGTTTTCGATTAAATGTTTGTTTTTATCTTGTATGTTTTTTCTGTTTTTACTTCAGGAGTTATCACAGAACTGACTTTCAGAAGGGTTTGGTAGACCACCCTGAAGTTCAGATAATCCAGCAGTTCTCCAGGAGCTTCACAGCATGAATGATGAGATGAAGGCCGTCAGCTCCACTCCTGATCACCTGCACTGTAGCTCACCCAGCGGTCTTCACCAGAACCCCTCTCTGCTCAGAGCCAGATCCAAATATGGCCTGTTTTATGAGCTTGGTGAGTTATATGTAGTATTGCATGTTTCTGTTTTCATTGCCCAGAAATTCCAATAAAGCACAGATCACGATAACTCAGTCCCAGCGGATCTCACAGCGCTGTTGTCCCTGCCTCTCACTTTAATCCTGAGCCAGGAACACAAACTCACTTTACACCAGACAGATGCAACTAGCATTGACTGTGAAGACAGTGATACTGACTGTTATGAAGATGGAGGTGTTGACATTTTCTCAAAGACACATTCTGAACAGTCGAGAGAGGAGAACTATTCAGTCCTGTCCTTAATAACTCTGATAACTGCAGTCCATTGTGTATTCATGAGTCCATTGTGTATTCATGAGCTTTTTGTATATTTGTGCTATAAATATGCTAAAATCAATAAATGTTGCTAATAAAAAGTGCTAACATCAATAAATGGTTTAATTTGTTAAACAGATCTGCCCTGCACTGACAACAACTTCTCAATAAAGATGTTATTGAGGCTTTTAAAGACATTTGCTGTACTTTGTGCATTTTAATATTTGTTTTTTTTCTGACAGTGATTGTGTAGCTGTGGGTTACTGTTTTCTTGTCATGTTAACAGTATAGAATAGCCCACAAGTAGATCATAGTAGCACAAGTATAGGATAGTACATTTAAATATTTGGCAGAC
>JAZGTK010022589.1:0-10224 GCA_036877625.1 Ambastaia sidthimunki | reverse complement strand
AAGTCAACTCAGAGTTAAAGTTTAAACTCAGAGTTGGTTGAACCACCTTTCTGAAACGGGCCCTTTGTCATTTTTAAAGCAACTTTTAATAGCCAGTTGAATCATTTCTCTAGCGGTAATGTGCTTCACTCATCGGTAGTTATGTAACATTTCTGCGCTGTTATCAGCTTCTGGCTGTGTTGAAGAATGATCTGTATTTAGTGCAGGATGTGAATAAAAGCTTGTAGCGTGGTTGTTGTGAGGGGAAAGTATTTGGACACTTACAAGAATGTCACTTACACTATTATTACACGCCCCAGGCAGATCTTGATTCTGATTGGTCAGTCAGATAATCACCGTTCTCTCAGCGCAGCACCGCTCATCTGTTCTGACCGGATCTCATTTAATGTCTCAGAATCACACCGCGGTCTCGTTTCAAACAAATGCGTGTTTGAAAAGAAAATTAGCGATATAAACTGTTTAACAAGTTAATAAAATGGCTGCGGGCACATCAGTATTAATTTAACCATGGACATAAAACTTCTCATAGATAGACCATCAGGAAGAGCGAAACCAATACATCTCTCAGAAGAACTATGACGAACTGGTAGGAGACACAGAAAAGACACGCCGCTTGGATTAATTTATTAATAATAATAATAATAAAAATAATAACAATAGTAATAAAACAATGTTTTAGTGTTATTACTGGGACGGTAGTTTTTTCCTCACTAATGGACTATTTTAATGAGCGGACGCTGTGCAGTGTTTATTAACGCTGTCTAGTGTAGATGTTTAAAGCTGAAGTCTGCAGAGATGCGCTCACACCACTCACAGCAATGCTGCGTTTCTGCCCTCATAAGATTTACTTTAACAGCTTATTCAGATATTTTATGGTCATTCTGTGGATCTGTTTAGTTTTTAAACGCATGTGTTTTATTGAAGCGTGTCCTGTTTGAGCTCTTTCTAGTGTTCAGTGACAGGATCGCAGCAGTCTTGTGTTATATCAGAGTAAATGTGTTTGATCGTGAACACATGAGGGTTTGGGTGCTGATGTTTGGATGTGTGTTCAGTGTGAGGTCATGGCCTTGCGTTGTGTCATGTCTCACGCTTCAGTTTTGTGTGTTCTGTGTGAACAGGTTATCAAATGAACGCAGTGTTATTTTTATGGCTTTAAACAGCTACTTACATTTATTATGAGGCAAATCACATTTAAATCAGTGAGTTCATCTGAATGCTGGTCAGTGTTCAGTGACACATGCATTGGGGTGGAGCAGTGCTGCAGTAACTGCACTATAAAAGACACGCACTTATACACAGAGATGCACTGTGTGCTGCTGCAGGTTTGTGGAACATATTGCTGCTAAAGGTTCGTCTTATTTATGCCTGGAACACAACTCACAAAGGTACATTTTACTCTCTTTTCCTCCATCTCTCCACATCAGCAAAATCAGTGTACTTTTATTTAATGCCATTTTATAAACATTTAGTTACATTCATTGACTAAATATTGAAGTAATAAGTGATGTTTGATTTTAAAGGGTGCCGCACTGAATGCCACAAGTCTCATCAGAAGTTCTTCTGCCCAGTATTGCAGCACTCAAAACACAAAAGTGAGACTGTTGGACACAATATCCCTTTTCTCCCAAGCTTTCCCTGTTAAATTCATTCTCATTTACTTGGATGTTTTTTAAATCGTATGCTAAATTTACAGGAGTTACAACCACTCATGGCCAATCCGGTTTCTGAAACAACAGAGCACAAGAAGCAGAAACCACTTTCACCTCTAAAGATTAAGACAAAGCTCTTCAGATGGGTCTCTTATGTCAGTGGTGACATGGCCGTGTTTGGTGAATGGATGAAAGGTACAAGATTAAGCAAGAATGATCCTCAATGAGTGTAAATGGCTGTAGCACACATACTGTAGCAATACTTCCCTCTTAAGACTTTGTGTAATAAGTGATTAGGATACAATAGTGTTGTTGTTTGACTGAAAGGCATTGTTTCACTGCAAATACAGCTCATATGTCTACGTAAAACTCTTTGCAGATGTTGTCTTTTTATAGATCGTTGCTCACATTTTTTACCCCGTGCAGGGCAGTTTATCTTGCTGCAGATCTTGGACTGGGTGTTGCGTGGGGCAGCTCAGGTGATGTTTGTGAACAATCCTCTCAGTGGGCTGATCATCTTTGCTGGTCTGATCCTTCAGAGCAGATGGGTGGCACTCAATGGTTTCATTGGTACATTGTTTGCTACAATCTCTGCTCTCATCCTCTATCAGAACAGGTATTGAGGTGATAATTCATAGTGCATAACTTTAACTCTGGGGGGTTTCTGGGGTGAACTATCCTTTAATTGTGCATTTGCGTTTTGGCGTTCTGAAGGGATGACGTCAGTTTGTTCTCCTCAGAGATGCTATTGCAGCTGGTCTGTATGGATATAATGGGATCTTGGTTGGTCTTCTGATGGCAGTGTTCTCGAGTGCAGGTGACTGGTATTGGTGGCTTCTGCTTCCCAACATCTTCATGTCAATGGCATGGTGAGCTTATGAAGTTTATCTTCTAAAGATCATTTGCAGATGATTTGTATCTGTACCACCGGTTCAAAAATTCAAAGAATTCTTTTAGATGAGACAACAGTGATCATGTGATGTATATGTTTTTAGATCTACATAGAATCTACATTCTGACAGTCAGTATTTTGCAACATTTTACAGTGTAATGTCTTAAATCTTTATATTAAAAATGCTTTTTTTGTTGGATTTGTTCATTAATTTGCTTGATAATATCTCTTCCTTCCACTGTCCTGTACTTAAAGGAGTATGTATATTTTTGTAATTCACTTAGTTTGCTGTAGCCTGCTGTCTTTCTCTATTTTTAAGTGGACACATCAGTTTCAGAGAATCACTGGGCTGGACTCATTGCTGCATGATGCAGTATTTCAGATGTTTTGTTTCTTTAGCCCCATAGTGTCAAGTGCGTTGGCCTCCATTAACAGTCGGTGGGACCTGCCTGTTTTCACCCTGCCGTTTAACATCCTGGTGTGTCTGCATATGGTGGCCACAGGCCACTACAATCATCACTTCCCTCAGGTTCTCATCCAGCCACGCACATCCCTGCCCAACATCACCTGGTCCCAGCTGGATTATGCCAAGGTAAGAGTTAAGAAGTGACCAGCATGAGAGACTGAAGGTCTCGTAGACTGCGGTCACATGACACGGGTCAGGCGGAGAATAAGCTGCTCCTGTCACGATGGAATTCAATCTAGCGAGAAGATCCAGATCTTCCTGCATCACGTCTAGTTTAAACACGCCTAATTGTCTAATTAATTTTCTAATTTATGTTTTTTGGCATGAATGCAAAAACATCACAACATGAACAAAACTTTTTAAAATATATTTTTATAGCTTATATTTATATTTTCCTCCCAGCTTTTCCGCTCAGTCCCCGTGGGAATCGGACAGGTTTACGGATGTGACAATCCCTGGACAGGGGGGATATTCATGATCGCCTTGTTTATCTCCTCACCTATAACTTGTGCACATGCTACCATTGGTTCAGCAGTTGGTATGGTGTCAGGTGAGACCTCACACTGAATATGAACTATATTAGTGTATTTAAAAATGTTACCAGTTTTATCAACATTGAGAAAAGTTAAAGTTGTTCCATGAAAACTGAAAATGTTGTTATTACCCTCATGTTGTTTCACACCTGTAAAACCTTCATTTAACTTTGGAACACAATATGAATATATGAAATTCATATATTTTTCATGAAATTCAAAAGCTTTCTGACCCCTCCCTAGACAGCAATGCAAACACCATTTTCAAGAAGTTGATAAAGACGTCGTTAAAATCTGCATTGATAAAAGTCAGCACTCACAGTGCCAACAAGACAACCTGGAAGAGAAATTCTTGAATGAAGTTGTTGGTTTTTGCACACAAAAAGTGTTCACGCTGCTTTATAAAATGAAGGTTAAACCACACTGTGGTCATATAGACTATTTTAACAATGTCTTTATTACCCTTCTGCTCCTTGAAAGTGGTATGTGTGTTGCTGTCGTGGGGGGATCAGAAAGCTTTCAGATTTCCTGAAAAAGATCTTTTTTACACCATGAATTTCAGGTCTGGCTTTGGCCGCACCGTTCGAGAACATCTACTTTGGTCTGTGGGGTTATAATTGTGTTCTGGCATGCATTGCGATCGGTGGGATGTTCTACGCTCTCACGTGGCAAACGCATGTGCTGGCTGTAGCCTGCGGTACATTTTGAAAAAACTATTTCCTGTCCTTTCTGATTATGCAACAACCATTTCCTTAATCATTACATAGTTAAGAACAAATGACCATAATTGCTTGTTTTATTTTAGCATTCTTCTGTGCATACCTGGGCTCAGCGATTGCAAATGTGATGTCTAATGTGCGTATTATACACCCAAAACAACATACAAGAATATACTAAATATTTCTGAAGGCCAATTTAAATGTCTTGTTTGGTACTTTCACAGTTTGGACTCCCAGCATGCACCTGGCCCTTCTGTCTGTCCGCCCTTACGTTTCTTTTGATCACTACGGAGACAAAAACCATTTATAAATTGCCTCTGGCTAAGGTAACATACCCAGAGAAAAACTTGATTTATTTCTGGAAGATGAAGAAAGAGAAGGCGGCCAATGAAGATGAGAGAACAGACGGGGGGGTGCAGCTGAAGGACACAGAGTCTCAGCTGAAGAAAGAAGAACAGGTGAAGGTCCAGATGGAGAGGAATGAAGAGGAACATCAGGAGATCTTCACTGTGGTTGTACAGCCAGAAAGTGAGAAGAGCAGTGAGGATATAACAGACAACAGTCAGGAGACAAATGAACTTCAGTTAACTTAAATAAATACATTTAATCACCATCACTTTTACATCACATGTGACACATGGATTTTATAAGCAGTGTCAAATTTGTAGCAGATTTGTAGCAAATGTTTCAATTGCTTGAACGTTTATTATAAGCTTTTATAAACAAAACACAGTCTGTTATCAAGAATTTTAAAAATGCTTTTAGCAAACTAAATATGCCAAAAAGAAAAACATATTTCAGTTTAGTACATGTGATCTGCATGTGTCCCAATGTCAAAACAAGTATTTCTGTCTTTGTGAGCCAAAACATTTGAACTGCTGCACTGGAAGTGTACAGTAGCCTCCAGACAGCTAATATGTGCCTGTTATGATAATAATGTTTCTTAATTTTTTAACGTTGTTTGTACTAAACGTTTTTTCTTTCCAGCTGTAATCTGTACAGAACGGCATTAAAAGAGACTAGATACATTTTGCCATTACCTGATTCAGTTGTATCTTTTATAATGATGGTTTATGTATGAATAAAATGTTGTAATATTTTCAAATAACTGTAATAAACATTTTATTGTATAATGCTCAATGTATCGTTTTAATTCCAAGTTAATATTGATTTCAGTAAAAGTTATTACAACGTTTTTAAAGGCTATTAGATTGTACTAAGCATTAATCTAGCAATGATAAACTACATGGGGGGAAACTTCATGTTCTAGGAATTAAAAATGGCATCATTTATGTAAAAGTAGCGACACCTGTTTCTCTAACCAGTGTGCGGACAGTTTGAACTGGTGAAATTTTAGCGTTGTCAAGAGGAAAGATTAACATTAATGGAATGAAAAATGTTGAGATGTTTTTCTTCAGTACCCGTTAAGTCACCTTCAGTGCACAAGTGTAACAGCCTGTCCTGAACGTGAACTTCTACATACCAAACTGAAGAATCTGTCCCGTGATGTTCACTGTGTAGCAAAACCAACTGCTTACAAACATTTATCAGAAGATTCACGTCTGTGTGATGTTAAAAGTCTCGTGTTAAGAGCATATATCACTGCCATGCGTATTCCATTTATTTGTTGCATTATTGCATTATTTGTATTTCCACAAGTATATTTTCTTTACATAAACTTTAAAGCAAATCTTTAATGGAAATCTGACTTTTGGTTGTCGATTATCATGTGACGATCATTATCTGACTGACAGCTCTACGTAACATTTGACAAGAACATTTTCTACATTCCATCAGATTATTGTAGAATGACCTCGATTTTCAGCATGTTTTCTATCTCAGACATAAATGTAGTTTAGCACTGAGAGTATGTAAACCAGTCATACATACGGCCATTAGCCTTTTCATATTATTCTCAGAGATCTGTAAGAAAAGGAGTAAATGCTGTAAATGTATCGAGCAGGGTTGAACTGTATTAACAGTTATCAACACAGCAGTGCAGTGAGTTTAAAACAAGCAACACTTTGAGCTAGTTCCCATTGAATGGTAAAAAGTTATAATGTTGACACGGTTTCTCTAACTCACTTTATTCATATTTAATCATGTATCTGTTCTAATCTTTACATAGTGAATTTCTGTCTGAACTTGTCATGCAAAGACTAAAACCTCTGAGAAATCTTATTTACCTAGTTATAATTATACAAACACGTTAAGTACATTTATACAACAATAGTAATTACTATACAAATATTTCAAACACAATTTTGTTTCCCCTTATTTCTCTGTTAATTAAATCACGTTTGGACAGAGAGAGAGAACAGCGCCCTCTACTGAATTTTAGGAAATACAACGAGTGAACTTGGATATAGTACATTTAATTCAGGGAAATTTGTTCACAAAATCATATTTCTGGTAATTATATGGGTCATTGGTTTGTAAAGAAATATTTTGATTTTAATCCAGTGTAAAGCTATTTGACGAAATACACAACAGTTTCCCCACAGCGTTTTGTTTTCCTGAGACATGAGAAGCCTTTCAAGCAATGACAATTTTAAAAGCATATTGATCTACAAACTATCCGCCTCATCTAACAAGTTAACAATCAGTGTTTAGTGTTTCTGTAAAAGGAAAAAGACATGTTGGGTGAAAACAACTGTAATTACGGGAATAACCTTATTTTGAAACAGACAAAACTACACAAAACACCGAGAAAATGAAACCTAAACTTTATAAACGAAACAACATCTCAATATTTCCATAACAGTGACTGAATGAAAATCATTTGCTTCATTTTGATTTAACCACATTGTTTAATCCAGACAGATTCAGATACAAGTGAATTACAATCACAGTGTTCATGTTTGACCAAATCTAGAATAACAAACATGAAAACATTCATTGATACCTGCAACAATCCAGCTACATGTCAGAAGTCTCTCATAAACGCTGTTATTACTGTAACGACAGCAATGCTGCTACTGTCCGTCACTCATTTCTATTGGGATACATTAATAAAGCTTAAAATAAAGAGGCAGATCACAATTGTTAAACACAAAATAATTGTACCTGATGTACCGGCTGTATTTAATGTACCAGACAGACACTGTGCTTGACTTTATGAGGTCACAGAACTATAAACAAAATGCTGAAAATAAAGTTATCATATTAACAGATATTAAAATCTCCTACAAATAAAACAATTTTAAATATTCATCAACATCACCAAAGAACAAATCCAACAGGTCAGAGATAAGTTGAAATACAAATGCAAACAGTTCAGTAGTTTGTGTATTAAAGATGAGGAAAATGACCTGTGTGTGACGCATTTTTATCAGTGAAACTGACAGATACATTTGTAGGAGGTTTTGACACTCAGTGAATTTGAAACATGAAAAACAATTTGAGCAGCAGGAACATTTCTATGACAAAAGGCCTAAAACATTCACCATAAATCTGACATAAGTGACAAATGTAACCACCTCCACAGCCCATGTGACTGTACCGGCCTGTTTGCCTGCTGAGACTGTACGGGCCAGTGGTACCATTCAACAGCTTTATACAAAACCACTTAAAACTTGATGACAAATATACATTTATAATGATTAAACCCTAAAACCACACACACTTTAAATGTTCATCGCCTCCTATGTAACAATAAAACTAAAATATTTTCAGCTTCTGAATGTGCATAGCAAAAAAAAAAAAAATAATAATTTTAAAACATTCTAAATGCTTTAAAATCTTCATAAGAATAAAACAAAAAAACTAAACAAACAAGCAGAAATAAGCTCTCATTTACCTATATGCAAATGAGCATGAACTATGTTTAAAATATGTTTAAAAATGTTTGAAAACAAAAAAGTTCAAATCTTGTTTTTCATGCCCTAAGAATAAAAACACAGATTCATGCATGAAAGTGTTAATACAGAATATACACATTTAAACCAAATTAAACTCAAAATACATCTAGTGCAAAGAACGAAAGATTTATGGAAAAGGTCTAAGGCCAAACATTCACACAGTACAGGAAACAGGCACTGAAACATTTACAATCCCCTCCAAAAACATCAAGACACAAACACTGACAATCGATTGTCAATCGCACACTCTGTTCATATATTATTTATGTCAGAAGTTTTAAACGCAGCAGAAAGCAGCTTTTGTCTTTACATATAATTTCAGTATTTTACTGAACATTTACAAGACAAATATTATTTTTGGCAAAATGAGCTAAAGGTCAAATTTAAGATTTACTGATGGGAGTTTTGGTCTGTAGTCACCAACATCAAGAGTTTAAATGAATTATAATATTTCAAAAACAACCAGATTTGCCCTGAGCAAGCTGTAACTTTGAATAGTGCAAACAGTGCTTGAGACACTGAAACATGCACACACACACAACACACTCACACGCGCACACACACACGCGCACACAAACACACACACGCACACATGAACACACACAGGAGTCTGGTCTCAAAGGGAACTAAGAGAAAATAATGTGCCAATGTTTGTGAAGCAGCCATTCATACTGACGTGATGAGACAGGAAATCATATGCTGACGTTACGCTCTCATTTCACACAGGAACAAAGAAAGAAACGCTCCATTCACACTCCAGTTTCTTTACACTAAAGTTCCTTTTTAACTGTTTGCAGGCAGATCTCTGCTAAGCTGTTACTTCACTGGAGTCCCTACAAGATGTTCTAAAACTCAATGCTGCACGTGTGTGAGGACATCACCTGAAGAAGCCAGGAGCAGCGTCCTCACAGCCACTGCTGCAGTGTCCTCAGGTTCTTCTCCATCCACCTCATGTTTAGCTTGATGGTCTCTGTGGCCTCCTGCACAATCCTCATGTGAGCTCCTCTCTCCTCCAGAGAACTGAAGAACGTCTGAGCCTGAAGGAGGAGGTTTAAGTCAGTGACAGTAACATCATTAATATAGTTTGATTGACAGTGGTTTGGATCAGCAGACCTCTGTGAGATGTCTTCTTGTGGAGAACTGGCTGGTTGTGGACATGATGAGGCTTTGAATGGCAAAGGATCCAACAGGAAACCTTGAACGAAAACAAGACAAGAAAAATCTATTGAATTGAACATTTAACATGTAAATACATGTAGCAAAATATTGACTAGTAAGAATCAGCTTATTATTTTAGAGGATTCAATAAACTAACAATGCAATAAAAATGTGTGATATGATATTTGAAAATTAGTTTTGACAAAGGACACATATCACATATAAAATTTACATTTTAAATTTGCACTCACATTTTAAATAAAAATGTGAGTGTTGCTGAAACTGTTTTTCATGAGCTGTTCCCTCAGGTGGATTAAAAATACAGTCTGTTTTCATACTACACAATGACTCTGAACCACTGGACTTTTCATATGCAATGAATTCTCCACTCACTTTTCTGTTATTTTCACCCAGTTTTCCTTTACAAAATCCCAAGCATAGAGATAGCCGGCAAAGTTCTTGCAAATCGTGTTGACCACGAATGGAAATTCCTGTGTCGGGATCACACTCCCATCAAGGCTTTTTTGTAAAATCCTGAAGGAAAACAAAATTAAATGTAGTTTTTGTGTGTTGATGATTCACAGTGAATTCACCAGCAAATAATCACCATATAATTTTGCGTGTGTCCTGAGTGCTGGCCAGAGCCTCCAGTGTCTTGTGCTTCTCTGGGTCATTGATGGAGTATTTATATGTTTCTAACAGCTCCCGCCAGCCGTCTTCTGATTGGGCAGCAACTTTGAAGACTGTTCTCATGAGGTCACTGGGAATCCTGAAACAACACGAAACTGACTGATCTGATCCTCTACAATCACTCACCTCATACTCTGAGTTCAAACTGCAGTCTGCAGTATTACACACAAGAGGATGTTGTTCTCTGCAGAATAACTTCTAGGGCTGCATGATAAATGCGACATGCAATAACTTGCAAAATAATGTAATATGCAAAA
>JAZGTK010022588.1:0-10226 GCA_036877625.1 Ambastaia sidthimunki | reverse complement strand
CCTTGCCTCCCTTTGAAAAAAGACCCTGATGTGTCTATAATTAGTGTGTAGCCATAGAACACGCATTAGTTTATCATTAATAATGAAGCAGCATTTAGCTGTGGCAGTACCTGCGGAAGTCCAGCAGGGGGCGTGTGGAGGAGGGAATGCCTTGTGCAGGCCAGCTTAACAAGTGGAACTGGGTCAGAGTACGTGTCTCTTGAGTCTGAACGTTCTTCAGGTAAAAACTACGAACCAAGAAGTCTTTGCACCAGATGTGTTCTGACACCAGATTCACCTACAGAAAATGAAAGGTAGTGAAAGGTTTAGATAAAGTGTAACAGAAAACATTAAGGCCATGAAAGTGAATGACGTTTCTGACCTCATAGATGTTGTACAGAGACGATCCCTCATCAGGCCAGTAACGCTCACACTGTTTCTCTCCATCCTCCACCAGAGCTGTCATCATAACTATAACAGTACATCCGTTCTCCCATACCATCTAACACACACACACCAAAACACAGTGTCAATACACCAATACAAGAATTAGTCATCTCTCATAAACATCATTACTTTACACACATGATTTTACCTTATCTATTTTAAGTCTATTTATCTAGACTGTTTTATTTAATAAGCTTTATAAAGAAACAAAAACATGGCTTGAGAACATACTAAATGGTATCTTTAATAAAATAGTTACAAAAGTTTTCCATAAGGGTTAGGTTTAGGGAAAGGAACAAACAATTTGTTTGACAATTTAGCTCAGTGTAAAAATCAATACATCTATTGAGTGTCTCCGCAAACCACAAATGTAGTTATACTTGAACTCTATACAATGAACTATAACTATATATATGAACTATATAACTATATATATTTGAACCAAATTGCTTTGCTACAAAACACATTGCGAAAAGCGCTATACAAATAAAAATCAATTCAATAAATTCGACATGTTTTAAATGTGCCCATTTCTTCTTCATTCTCAGCATGTGTTTTACCTGCCAGAAATCAGCAACAGTGTGTGGCAAAGGGCCTTGAGTGGCAATATAAGCAGGCAAGCGTGGATCATGATCAATCTAATGGTGAAGAGAGAAAATAAGACACCAAGTGCTTTGTTAGAAACAAGTTATTTTTCCAGCATACACAACACTTCTTGTAGAAACATTTCTGTTTTATAGTAGAATATAGATTACTGCTGTAGTTTCTTACTATAATGCTGGCATTTATGTAGTCTTCTTTGGAGGGGTTGGTCCCTGCCTTTAGCTTCACCCGGGAATGGTCATCTAAAACACAGAAACCCCATCAGCTGATCAAGAATGACATTAAATTAAATAATAAATGCCATTGTTAAGTTAAAATTATATGGTGTGAAGCTATTCCCGCCCTGTGTATAATATTTAATAACAGAACTGTACTGTATCACTGCAATAAATATCATTACTCATATAAATAGGTCCATTGCTCTTACAGGGCACAAAGTCAGGATAGCGATTCTTCTCTATGTTCTTTTCTGATTGGCTGATGGAGACAGAGCTTGGCTCAGCCTGGTATGAGCACAGAGCCTCCCACTCCTTCTGCAGACGGTCCTTATTCTTCAGATGGTCCTCCATGTAAGCCTAAACAACAGAACTGGACTGTAAGCATGACACTGGTTGCCCATGACTAAATCCTTCTCTATACAATTAATAAAGAATTGGATAAGCGAGTAGGGACTAGAGTTTAGTAGATAACTTTCTTTCCTTTAATTTACTATAATTCTGTGCAAGTTTTCCATTTATGGAAATGTTTTATACAAGCTGGTAATGAAAACCTATTTACTGGTTAACCTATTTACTGATATATGCTGGACAGTAGTGTAATAATAATTTTTATATATCAAACACACAAGCAAATGCAGTAAAATCAGCTTTATTAGGAATTTTTGTGTTTGTGTGTGTTTAATTAAACATTTACTTTAACAAATTTGTATACAAACATGAGCAAAACCTGAAAAATCTGAGCAAAACCTTCTATTGGAGATATCCTCATTTGTAAAAATGCAATAAAAATATAGTTAATAAAGGGCTTTTTATTGTAAACATTTTAGTGTAAAAAGTTTTCTGTTAGCATTAGAGTGTGGGCTAGGGTTAGGTTATAGTAGCTGGGTATGAAAACAAGTCTATGGTATGTCTCTATTTAGATAAGTGTGTGTGTGTGTGTGTGTATAAAGGTTTGAACGTGCCATTGTGGGGATGAGTGTGTGTACCAGTATCATGTGTCCGGTGGAGATGTCCATGTTTGACTGAGCAGGCTCTTCACTCCAGGATGGTGTGCTACTGTGAGAACTGGGGCTGTGCTGCGGTCCATCGCTGAACTGAGACGACACACTGCTGACTCGGGACGTGTCGGTTCCCCGTCGCCCGCCGGGCTCTGGACGAGTGAACGATGACTTGGCTGCCATGTGCTGGCGACACAGTTCCTAAGCGACACAGAGAAAGCGTATCATTACTGCCAGAGTTCAGCAATATTTCAGATTACACTGTCTGATCTATAATCATCTCTGTCTCATGTACAATTACTGATATCACAGACACCCACAGCCAGACGAATTCAAATGTAATTACAGTGTTGATTAGTAACAATGTATTTTAATTATTATACATTCATCATTTAAAAATGCCAGTTCTTACTGTAAATCATTTTAGGATAGATGTCAAACGTTGGAAGTCAATAATTTCAGCCATTTTGAATTAGACTATATGAAAATGTAGTATTAGGTGTTTATTTGTAGTCATTCTGGCTACAAAATTTGTTTCGGATAAGTAAATATATTTTTTATCATTGTCAAGCTTGTGTGTGTGTTTAAAAGTGTACCTGGTAATCAAAGTGGGTTTCTGCACCGGCTTCTGGTCCCAGACCCAATTTGCCTGAGGCTAACTGATGGGCGTGGTGACGAAGACAGGCAATCGCCAAGGCAACCAACAACACCGTACCCACACATGCCATGGCCACCATTGTCAACACGACTCCACGAGAACCCTCCCCTACTCGTGTGGCCTGGGGCAAGCCACGCCCCTCGCTCCTCTACGATGAGGGAGAAACAGAGAAAGAGAAATATTGTAAATATCAAAACAGTGCAAACCGGGAGACTAAGCATTGCCAGGATACAATAAATCAACATGTCAGAAAATGTAATTAATACAAAAGAAGCTTTTCATATAATTTAGTTCAACATATCTCAACAAGTCAATGAAATATTGCACAACCACAGAACATCACCAATCACCAATAAAATCTTTTTATTTTTTTCCCAGATAGTAGTTTAATTTAAAGAACAAATGGAGACTTTTGGCTTAACTATGCTGCTTTTTAATTTAAAAAACAGACCCATTAAATATGTCTCCTGTCAGAAGAGATGCCTCAACAGTGTCTCAAATTAGATCTTAAAAAAATCTAAATCAAATCAATTACATTCTTCTAAAAACCAATGATATGAGCTATACTAAATATGCATCAACATTTTCTCATTTGTGTGTCTATTATGTCTCCCAGCACATTTTAAGAGAACCATCCGACACAGTTAAAACAAACATAATTGAGAACTCCATTAAGGAGTCTTGAGCTATGAACGATCAATAAAAGAGAGTGAGAAAGATGGAGTGTTTGTGTGGTCTCTCTGGCACAGAACAGCGTTTACCCTACACTCTCTCGCCCCTACACCCTTTCATCTCTCTCTCTGTTTGTGTAAACAAGTTGGATGAAATCATCAGCTACTAATTACCTTGGCAACTCGCACACAATCTCATACATGCAACGCCACGTGCCAGCCCCTCTCAACTCTCTGAAACAATTAGAGAAAGTCACTGACCCACCCGCCCCTAATTACCAGCCAGTAAACAATTAAGGAAATCCCCCACACAATGCAGGGTCACTCACTCTGAGGGGAATCTCTTTATTCAATCAATCTATCTCTCTCTCTCTCATTCTCTATTCTCTCTCCTTTTCATACCCTATACTTATGCTGTATCAATAGAAAACAGAACAAATGCAATGATTTGCAATGATTGTGGATGTCATGCACTGCTTTGCTAGTCCTCTGCCCCCATGTCTCCAACCCCTGCCTGTTGGTGTTGCCATGGTGTCTGGGAGCCTCAGCAGGGAAGAACAGGCCACAGCGCTACCATGGCAACAACTGAATGCTCAGTGTAATCCATGGCCATAACGGTGAAGACAGGAAATGAGGGAGGAGAGGAAATATGCTGTCATCGGCATGGCAAAATTAATATATTAAACTATATGTGGTGTCATCTAAAGCAACCTTAGTAGTTAAACATCTTTTCAATCCATGTTTATTCTAATTTCATATTTCATTTTGTTTCTTGGGGGGATCTTGGGGGATCTTTCACAGGAAAGCTTAGAAAATAAATTTAACATTATGATGTAAATTAATGTTTCATTAAAATTATTTAAATTAAAGGGAATAAATCTCTGTTAATAAATGACCTTCTCTGTAAAGTCATAAGGGGACTAAATTACATCACACAACACAATAATGTATTTTTTTTTAATTTATATAAATGTAAGTAATTTGCTTGTTTATGAAATGAATAAACATTCACCAATTAATATCTCTGAACAAGTATGAGTGATTATGATAAACAGAGCACAAAATGGATTCCTCCATTCAGTTAAACACATACTGATCACATATTGCCTCTTATATCAACCAAAGCTAATAAAAATCATTATTTGAATTTTTTTTGTACACTCCTTAATGTACAAGACACAAAAATAAAAATTAAAGATTTTTCCTCCATTGAACAATTTTCTTGAAAAATACAAAATATTGATAAACTGTAGCCATGGACGAGTTTAACATAAAACTGACTATTTATTTGTTCACAGAAATTTGCCAAAATCTGCTACAAAACATTTCATGTTAAAACAACTCAGCAAGTACTTTAAACAACTTTGTTCCTTCATTGGAGGTAATTTTCACACTAGCAGCCACAGATTTTTGTGAGCAGTGTGCAAGAAGCTGAACAGACCTTTGGGTTGAAACCTCACCACCATCTAAACAGGTTCTGCAGCACACAGCCGGCCGTTAAAGCTGAGTTAGCCAAAGAAAAAGAGTGAGTGAATGGGCACTTAAGTCTTGCCACAAAGAGGTCAAGACAGCCCCCTCCTTTTTTCCATCTCTCTCTGTCCTCCTCACACCCACTCCCTCGCTTCTCTCAGTCTTCGGTCCTCACACGTTTCATTACGTCCCTCTTGTTCCCACTCAAATTCGACCCTTTCGCCTGAAAAGCTAGAAGAATGTTCCGGAGAGGAGATTGAAGGAGTGGCGGGAGGGGGAGGCGCTGAAGCAAGGGTGCGCGACTGGACTGAAGGACAATGGGGGAGCAGATAAGGGGTGTGGGGCGCCTCACCTGCTACTCTGGAGGGGCCCCAAAAGGAAGAGTGACAGGCTTTTAGAATGRAGCACAGGAGCAGGCAGGAAAAATGAGCTGGTTTTGGACAAGAGGACAAAGGCCCCCCAAGGTCTGAGAGGGGCAGGCGGAGAAACGAGGAGGCTGAGAGGAGAAAAGCGGGAAAGGAGGCAAGCGATCAGAAGGGTTGGAAGGAGAGAGAGCACGGTTACAAGGTTCGAGAGAGTAAAACTCTGTGTAGGAGGGGTAAAGGGGGTCCAGAGAGAGTATTACAAAGGGATATGTTTAAAAAAAAATCACAAGAAAGGTCACACATATACAGGGTCTATTTCCATTAATGAATCATACATAGTGCAACACACGCTCTTCATATACATATACTAACAAATACAAATGTGCATTTGAATTACAATAAGACTGTGGCAGAGGAAGCATAATTCAAACATCTGCTCCTCAAGGAGCGGGAAAATGGGATTCAGGGTCCCAGGACCCCGTTGCCATTCCCCGTGACCCCTCCGACCTCTGCCGAGCTCTTTGCCCCCATCGCACAAATGCGCAGTTGTGTGTGTGCACTTGTTTGTTTTGAGACATCTCGGGGGCAAAGATTACCAGGAGCTTCTCACTCTGAATCACAAAAGGCAATTCAAGCCCAGCCGAGATGTCCGAATCAGAAATGGAGTGCAGACCATCTCTGTGGCTCTCGATGATCTAAGATTTCATCAGCCCCGTCTGTCCCATTATGTATCTTCTGGTCCATTCACTCCCCGTGAATTGATTTTACAATTCAGCAGGCAGTTATCTGATAACACTGTTCAGACTATGACTCGTGGTGATTCACATCACTGCTGTGGCGTCTCCTCTTTTATATTACACAGCAGAGGCTGGGCAGTAAATTTCAGTTTTTCATTAAGTTTGCCTTTGGAAAGTTGTTTATAACGGACCATTTTTGTCTCTCTCTTTCACCTCTTGAGAAACAGACGTTTATACCAGATGTTTTTGTCTGACAAATAACAAATATTTGAAATATAAGACACAGAAAACAGTGTTCATTGTTCCTAATACTCTCCAAAATAAAGATTGAAAAATATATTGATATAATCAAATAAATGTTTGTAACTGTAAGTGTATGTAAAGAGTATGATGTCAGGGTAATGTAAAAGTGACATCCAGTCATTTTCTCATAATGCCTTTGATAATTAGCGCATGAAACCAAAAGAGATCGTGTGAACTTAGTTGCACCTGAAATGGCTACAAACGGATTACATCATCTCACTCACTCATCCAGCCTGCTCTGCCCTGTTACCACAGCAACCAGTTCACCTGACATCACTACTTAACATACAATTCTTCAAAACAAGGTTTATCAAAAATGTGTAATCAAACTTCTACATACACACAAACACACAACTGTATACAGTATGCTAAGCCGCATATATAAAAGGTAAACTGTGATTAGAAGCATGTGGTTAATTATTTTAGTTCTTATCATATTTCTGATTATTTTAATTCCTATTACAACATTTCTGATTTAGAGTAAAAGACACTTTAATGTTCACCTAAATTTGACCTTTTAATATAAGATACAGTATATGTTGGAAGAGGCTTGATAGAGGCTGGTTTGAATTTTTGTTTGTGCAGAATTATTTGTATCACTGAGTTTATAAATCTAGTCAGTTAAATTGACAATAATCTATTTATTCTGACCCCCTGCAGAATGAGCAATAAACCTTGCTTTTTAGTCTGACGTTTTTTAGCAACTGCCTTAAAAGTATCAGTATCAGTGAAAGTGAGAGTGGTATATGTTACAACATTTTAAGAATTTTAAAAATCGTTTACAGAACCTATTTATCCTCCAGCACACATTCTACAAAATATACATAATAAATACACATATATTCAATGACTGTTTTCTAACTGATAATATAATTCAAAGAGTTTATGAGTGAACAAAAAGAAAGCAAAAGTTTTGATAGCAGAAATGATTTATGATGATTTTATTTTAACACAATGTGCAATTTCAACTGATCTACTTCCACACTCGCGGGGAAAAGACAAAAATATGTCCTAAAAATGGTTTATAAATATAATAAATTACATTTGTATGCCAGTCTACCAACAAAGCGATAAGTAGCCCATATATCTACAGTTTTTGTCGACAATGTTCTGACATTATTCATAAGATATTTATATATCTCAGGAATCTAAATGACAGATTGTGACTTCAAGAAATAACTGTCCATATAGAGTAAACCATAAACATCTGCTAAGGGCAATAGTAGTGAAATATGAAAT
Organism: Ambastaia sidthimunki; assembly: GCA_036877625.1. Classification (NCBI taxonomy): domain Eukaryota; kingdom Metazoa; phylum Chordata; class Actinopteri; order Cypriniformes; family Botiidae; genus Ambastaia; species Ambastaia sidthimunki. The sequence goes on along the minus strand of JAZGTK010022588.1, from coordinate 2,538 downwards.
TCTGCATCTAAGCACGAATGTAGAACATAAAGGCCCACAGCATCAGAGATAAAGAGTGTTTAGAGCGGAACAGAACTCACCCACACACATCCTGCACACCCAGACCGCAAACCTCTTTAAATCACACGCGGTAAACGCTGGATCAGCTTCGATCTTACATGTTTGAGCTTCTTCAAAGTCCAAGAATCCCGGTCAGAGAACTGAAGCTTAAGTCTTCAATGGTAACATTACAGCCGCGGAGGGGAAGAGTGGCATACTAGTTGTGCCGGAGCAAAAAGGTAAATGAGTGAAAATAAATGGGAAGGACAAAAAAGGGAGGGGAGAGAGAAAATTTGCCTCCCAGAGAGCTGTGTCCGACTCATACGAAGGCCTCGCTGCCTCTCAGCCCCATTCAACCAATGCCGCCACTTGTCACATCAAACGGCGTTGCCGTAGCGACAGCTCCACATGTTGCTGATGGTGAAATGGAGGGGTGAGGGGTGACGATGATGCCCTGGATAGGCCCTCCGTGTGAGGAAAAAACCCAAACCAAATGCAACAGAACAGGAGGGGGTACAACGAATGGGATGTAAGAAAAGTGTCATGGGCCCAAAAAGGGCTTTGTAAGTAATATGGTTTGGCATGAACATAAATACTGAGCTCTCACATCTGGAATAATCATACTGCAGAAGATATATGAGAAAGCAGAGACTGCGAAGAGCATGAGAAATGATTTATACCTACCAATGATTTACAGAATAATAAGTGTTTATTGTAAGCCCACAAATAAATACGCTTTAGGTTTGTTTATGCTTGGTCATTTTAAGCTGTAAAGACAATTCAGAATACGATTGGTCCAATATATATTAACATCCGATCGTCCCTTCTAAAAACATTGATAAGATTTCAGGCCAATCCCAGTGGAAGCACCAAAAGGACACTGTCATGCATGTCACCGTGGGAGGGTAAAACTTGAATTAATTAAAAAAAAGCGAAGAAAGAGGCTGACAAATAAAGAAAGCAGCAGAAAGCAAAAAAGTGAGAAAAAAACAGCCTATGCAGAAAAGCACCCCCAGTACAAGAGGGACAAAAACAGTCAGGTGCAGGCAGGTCTCATTACCGAGGCAGAGAGAGAAAATTATAAGATAAAGGACAGAGACGCACACGCACTCTGAAACACACCGTGTACTTCACAGCAAAGAAAGTGTCACGGCCCACAATAGCACAAGAAAGAATAATTAAAAATATGAGCAGCCGGATGCAACAAAAGACATTATTCTGCATTCAAGAGCCCACAACAGCTGTACAAAGTGAAAAGGGAACCGGCGAGAGAGAGCGCAATGCCTCAAATTTGTGCGCAGAGCACAAAAGCCACCCAAGAAAGTGGGGGAGCGAGGCAGAAGGGGACGGGGAGGGGTCAAAGACAGAGGTAACAAAAAGAGAAGGGCCCAAAGAATGGCAGAGGGAAGAATGGCATGAGACACGGAGAGAAAGAATGAGTCAGGGAGAGAAATGAGGCACAGCGGGGGAAATAAACGCTGAGGGTTTGAGGCAGCAGAAGTGTACAGTAGGGACAGTTGAAGATGAACGGTGAGGATTTCAAAAAACATTCCGTTTAAAATGCCCTCCTTGTTCGGCGCAGTATTAAACGCCAAAGTGATTCATGAGAACAACGAATTATATCCCGGTAGTGATCTGTACATAATAGATGGACAAACTGTAGAATCTATGAATTTCAATGAGAACATTCCCTGTTTGGTTGATGAGGGCTGTTATGCAGAGAATAATGACCTGTATGGGCAAGTCTGTCACTGACTGACAAGGAAAGAATGTCTTATTATACTGACCAGTTAACATAACCACTAATCCATAAAACTGCTGATCACAGTGAATCTGGGAGTTTCACGGTTTGCGGATAAGGAACACCAAAAAGAAAAAGTGAGAGAATGCTTACCTCTCCCACTCCAGTCTGGATGATTTTCAAACCCGTCTCACCCTCCAGGAAATTCTTCTCGGCCACTGTAACAGTTACGACAAAAACGTTTGTGTATGTGTCTATGAATTCTATAATTTAGAAATGTCTGTTCAGTTACTTTATTGAGACTCAAAAGACGCAGTTTCTTTTTATCTAACTCTTTTCTAAATTAACGTTTAAACAGAGGGCTCGTCACTCACCTGCTTTATTGGCCACATCCTCTGCACTGAGATTGAGAGAGTTCTGTCTGATCCTAAACGTCAGGGCTGGACCCACCACACTGCAGACATGAGCAGAAACAAACAGCCCATAGATCTGATTTCTTTTATTTTCTCTGTCCAGCAATGCAAAAACACACACACACACACACACACACACACTTTACCTTATGTTGATGAAACTGCTCGTAGAGAGATGAATCTTCTCTGCCAGCCGCTCTAAGAGCTTCACCCCATCATACAGACTTAAAGGACTGGAGAGAAAACAAAGACACATCACACACTCGTTTCGTTATGAGCCTTAAGATACAGAAATCAATTAAACAGACAAACATTCAGTCATATTAACAGAAACGCATCAAATGC
>JAZGTK010022587.1:0-10226 GCA_036877625.1 Ambastaia sidthimunki | reverse complement strand
TGTATTTACCCCATAACTCATGTGCTGATATCGTCTTAAAATAATACCTTTTCTTTTAAAAAAAGTTGATGAAAATTTACTACAATATAAACAACTTTTTGCAACATAAAACTATTGAGGCTGTTTTATGTGCAAATTACATAATTAAATAGGAGCTAATGTGTTCCTGTAACTGTGTCTTCTGTAACCATAGATATTTAACAGTAAATACCTTAACAAAAAGAATACCTTTCCGTTTTATTGTATTTGAAAAAGAAAACACGGTTTTCCTGCAGAGAGAAGTCCATATGTTTCAGTGCAGGTCTGCATAACCTCATTTGTAGCTTCTTGTCCTATTCCTTTATGAATAATTCAAGTATGCCGATAGCAAGTGTGATATGTGTGTCTTTGTGCATGTGTGTGTTGTATGCGTGGAGGAAACGCACTGTCTGAGGAGCCCTTGCCCCAACTTAGAGACCTCCAACTGTGCTGCCGAGCATCTTGGTATCGCTACAGATGAAAGTCGAAAGGCCAGTGTCTGTTTGTGTGTGTGTGTGTGTGTGTGTGCGCGCATCTTTGTGTGTGTCTGTGTGATCTGACATTGAAGATATGCTCTTGCCTTGAGCAAAGTTCTTCCCCTGTTCTCGAATGCAACCAAATCCTCACGAGAACGTCATATTCAAATAATAAATACAAACACAATTGCGCTCGGCAGATCGCATAAACAAAGTGAGAAAACAATCAATAATTGATCTCACAATTATATCTTGACTTATGACAATAGAAATAATCAAGTCAGATGGAGAGTGAGGGTGTTGGTTGGAGTGAACACCAAACGTGTTCTAAAGGTGTTAGATGTTAGGTAGAGGGGTCAAATTCTCCAGCTTATTTTGACCTGCGCAGTTTCCTTGGGCTTTTGACCTTTCAAGATGAACCAGAGAACTGCTTGAGCTCATTAGGGAGCTCAAATCTAACCAAATCTGCCTCGCAAATCAATAGCAGCAAAAAAACGAGTGGCCCGGCGCACAAAAAAGATTCTCGCTGTTGTGCAAAACACAGACCTTGGGCGCCAAAGTATATAGAGCAGGCCAAATGATTCCTAAACATAGACAGCAACAACTCGTTTTGACAAACAAGTGCCAAGGGATAAAGTAACATTTGGACGCACATTCCGCTGGACGTGTTTAGATTCATCTTGTTATTTAATATTAAAGGAAGAGTGCAGCACCTTCCTGTAATATGGAGCAGATGGCAGCAAATTGAGTCCTGCTATTGCCATCTGTGATGAGCAGGTGTCTGCCAATTGTGTTGGAAAATGGGAATCGGTCCAGAAAGTACCTGACCAAAGACAAACACACTGCAGGAGGCTTTCTTTCAATTCAGACTTGTTTTTCTTCTAATATTCTCGGCCTTTCGCTCATATTTCAGCAGCTCTTTAATGTGCCTGTTTTTCTGTCATTTAACATCTATCTCCTGTAAAGTCTCTCTTTCTGTCTGCCTTTCTCTGTGGCCACTCTTTTAAAGGAGATGGGGTCGCCTCAGAGTCCAGAAAGGGCAGCACAAGTGTGGCATTGTAGGCCAAAGGAGAGACGGCCATTGTTCCTGCCCGCTGCCTGCCACAGCTGTGCACGAATAAGAGCAGGGACAAACCACAACATATATCAATGTGGAGGCTGTGAGGGATGGTCCACGGGTGTCCACACTCAAAGAAGCCTAGTGTCTTTCAACTAAAAATGCCAAAGGCCGCACAAATCACTCAAGGTGACGGTTTTATTGGTTTCAATCCACAGGGGGAAACAAGAGAGCAAGTAAAAGGAACAGTCTCCTGAGGAATAGAAAATGCATCTGTGTGATTATAGATTATCTGTTCACGTGCGTCGTACATATTTTGGTATATATTGTGCAAAACACAACATGTATTTTAATTAAAATCTTGCTGTATTTTAGCTCTTACTTTAAACATTTCTAATCTGCCTTACAGTCTTTTTGATTCAATGTAGGACTTTATAAATGCAAAAAATAAAATCAAGATTGTTTTACCTATATTGTTGCAGACTCCGTGTTCAACAACTATGTAAAACACGGTTGCTTACTGTATTTACCTAAATGGCAAATGCGCAAAAGAATGAGGCAATGCAACCAATCAGGTTCTTTTTTTTTTAAATAGATCACAATCTCACACCGACACCACAGTTCAATGAAGTTTCTTTTCTCCAGCCAGATGTAGCAAATGATCCTACTGTGGAAGAACCCATTTGTAGATTTCTAGCCAGGAAAACTAAGAGAACTAGGAAAGAACAGTCCAGCTCCAGCGTCTGTTACATTTCAAGTTTCAACATTAAACAAAGTAGAAACAGCTCGCCCTCAACAGGGTTCTGCATCTAGGCTAGTCAATGAACTGAAAGGAAATTGGACATGGTATCTGCAGGATATTGGCAGCGGTCGGGGCTCCCCGTGATCATGGCTGAAAACGAAGGATTCAGGGCAAGTCGGTCGCAGCATGTTCACCCCAAGCATGCCCTTTAAAAGCTGTGAGTGCATTTATCGCTGCAGGAGCGCCCTTAGTCCACACTAAGCTTCTCTTCCATAACGTTGTGATTTATGCCTCTCTCTGTCTTTTTCTCTTCTATTTTTTCTCATGCTCGTCTTGTGCTCCTGTTATTAGCTTTCACTCTAAACAAACATTGTGGTTGTGAAGTTAGAATAAGTGTCTGTCTTACAAAATGAGCAAGATGGGGACAGGAAGAGGTTAGAAGCCATGCTATTGGACAAGAGCATCAAAGCTCACTAATACTTATTTGTCTTGGGGTCATTTTAGGCTTCTGCAAGTTGTGGCTAATATCTTTTAAATGTACCATGTATGGAAACAAACCAAAAGAGATTGCAAAGCTAAATAAAATGTGTGCATTTACACACACGTGTATATCTATCTATCATCTATCTATCATCTATCTATCTATCTATCTATCTATCTATCTATCTATCTATCTATCTATCTATCTATCTATCTATCTATCTATCTATATGTGTGTGTGTGTATATATATATATATACACACACACACACACACACACACATACATTTGTATAGCTTTGCATCTCTTTTGTGTTTTTCCATATAATTGAAAAATAATATTTTTACTTTATGTATGTTTATATATGTATGTGTTAGTGCCACATATATATTGTTGGTCATTTAATGTTATTTTTGTAAATATTTTTTTTTATCTTTTGGTAAAATAATGTGTATAGTAAGTGCTTAATAAAACAGTGAAGTTTTAGAACAGTGTTTCAATAAGAGCTCAGCAGATGTTTTAGCAGGGGAGAGAACAAATTTTTTCATGTTTATTGCACCTGACGATGACAGCATATGAGAATATCTCTGGAATCACTAGACCAGCATGTTGGACATGTGAGAATTTTTATAATGATCTTACATATTCAAACATCTATTCTCCTGTTTAACTTCACAACGAGAATTATGTACTTGACATAAGTGTTGCTACAGGCCATGATATGATAATCTTGTCATTGATTAATAAAACAGGTTAAATGAAGCTAATCTGTCAGAAAGTTTTTTATTGAAAACACTTTTGTGGACCTCACCTGTGTGCCCCTATGTGTTACTGCTGTGTTAAAAGCAGCCTTTGACCCCATCTGGCCGTGTGTGTATGATAGCAAGCATTGCATTGTGGGATTGGAATCTCATCAACAGGAAGTTGGATTGTCCACAAGGCCCCGTTCTGTCATTTAAACAGCCTTTTCGTTGTGATACGGTCCTCGGTCAATGTGTGGAAAAAAAACAGCTGGACATAAAACCTCTGTGTGTGAGTTTGTGTGTGAGTTTGTGCGCGAGCGTGTTTTACTCTCCGGGTACCACAGATAATGGTGCGATCCTCTTCTACCCCCGAGGATGCACTTTGGCTGAGGAACGGGGCCTGGGGACAGAGAGGAATCACAGACGGGGTTATGAATGTGCGTTTGATTTCATACGCCACAGGGGTCCGCGGCACAGTGGGCCACTTGTTGTGTGACCGCCCAGATGTGCACCCGCCCGCTCGGATGAGGTCCCCCCTCAAAGACGCCCTGTTATCGCTGCTGTCTGTGGAGACAGTGAGGGGCCCTATCCTCACCTCGCCCTGAGACGGACATACACACACTCGCACACACACACCTCAGAAATGAATCAGTCCTGTACCAGGCAGAGCAGCAGTGAGAAGAGAAGATTCAATCCTTCCTGTGTTTGTGTTTGATTGTGTTGGAAGTGCACGAGGAGTTTGACTGTCTATGTGTGGCTTATAGATGTGAAAAGAGACATGATATATGACACACTCTGTGTGTGAGGTTGCTTTGTACATACTGAAAGGGAACAACAACATACATTTCTCACAATAACTAAGTCAAACGTGGACACGTGGTGATGAGGGGAGTGGAGGTTGCATGCCAGTTTAATAAAAACTTAATTTAAACTGATAGTTCTCTTCAGTGCTAGACCCCATTTAGACAGGTAACACCTGTTTTGGGTGATCCAATCCCAAGCTGATCACTTTTAATGCATGTGGAAATCTCATAATTAAATAGGCCCAGCAGCACAAGATCATAACTTTTGTCAGACGTCTATCAGTTGTTTTAAGCAGCAAAAAATAAAAAAGACAGGCAGTGAGAATAAAACGTATTGCGGCTCTTGATCCTGGAAAAGTTCTTCAACTTCAATAGGAATGATAGAGGTGTGGGGGGGGTGGACTGGTGGAGTTCATCCAACACATGAATGCAAAATTAACATGGTACACCTGACAGCGAAACACAGAGACTTTAAATTATGGGATGCCAAAAGTCATTTATACCAGCAGGAGCGGTTTTTGCATTCTCTTTTATGTGGGTTATTGATGTGGAACTCCTGCGAGAAAGAACAACATCGTACCTCCAGGTGCGACAAGAAGCTTTTGTGTTCGCACCGATTCCTTTGTCACGCACCTTCCTGAAGGAAGGCTAAGTGGCCTGTTAAAGGGGACGCCTCCCGCTGCTCGACATTCATAATATGATCAATACTCACAAAGGGAGGTTATTGATATGCCACATTTTCACCTAGCCCCACGTAAGCTCATAAAACAGCAACATGTAGACCTCAGTGTGCACGCACACACACACACACATTAGATTTCTGTGCTTTGTGGGGACTTATTTTCCAAACATAATGACTTTATAACTGTACAAAGTATATTCTATACTGTATATTCTGTCTAAGTATTCTATATCCTACCCCCTACACTACCCCCTCAAAACATCTATCATTTCAAAAAAAGCATCATTTAGTATGTTTAATAATTTCCCTCATGGGGACCTCTGGCTGCCCCCCACAGTGTAGGTGTGTGTGACGTTTACCATCTCTGTGGGGATATTTTCTTTAGACATTTGCTTTAGTTTCATGAGTAAGTCAAAATTCTTACATTTGTAAAATTCTTAAAAATTCTTACATAATATGATTAGACTTTTTTCTCATTAAACAAACATGTACAGTTATAATGAACTTGAAGAAAAATGAGAAAATTATTTTTGTCTTTCAAAACGTCAATAACATCTTAGATATGCTTAAATTCATTTCTCTCCCTCTTCAAAGAAAATGAAAGAATTATGTTGTCCTCATTTATGGTGCGTTTTACACATTTTATACATGTTGAGCTTTGTTGATCATTAATTTTAGCTATACAAGGACAAGGATTTGTTGAAAGATTGAATTTGATTTATAAACAAATTAGTCCTTAAGAAGCAATTCTCCATCATTTAGTGTTGTATGAGAGCTTGTCTATGGGAGTGTATTTGTGTGCATGTGTTAACACACTTATTGCTATTTTAATAGGAAATCATACATGTAAGCGGTTGTAAGAAGGTAGAATGTCAAACAACGTAACCATGTTTATAAATTACATTAAACAGATTAACTTAAAGTCATAAATTAAACTTTGGCAGCCCAGCAAGTTAGAGACCCAGCATTGGTAACAATAATTTCAGGATAAATCTGGCAGAACCTCATGTTTTCTGCAAAGCCAAAGATTTGTCAGTTTGTGAATATAACCGCACGGCACATGTGGAAATATATTGCGACTGCTCTTCCTGGGACGTATAGTGACCCAGATAAAAAGAATGCATTATTGATGCACAACGAGGGCCCTTTTTATTTGAGCGATCAATTCAGTGCATTTAGACAGCATCCGTCTCTACAGTGCCACAGGACACCTGCTGAAGCTTAATATCTGACCGGTCAATATCTGTAGCCTTTCACACCACAGAAAGAGAAGCACAGCACTGCAGTCAACCTCTGTCAGCCTGAAACAGGACTGCAGCCCTGAACTCCTACTGTACTGCAGAGTCAATGTTGTCTTTGTAGGAATGTGAACATGTACATGAGTTGCAATATGTATGTATTTTACATGCATCTCATCTTTAAGTAACCAGGTAATTAAATGGCAGGAATCAACCAGAAGTGAATCTAAAGATATTTGATCTAAAGGCATTTGAGGAAGATGTGAAATTAATTCTATATGCAGTAAAACTGCATTTGTAATGCAATGTGATATGCAGGAAAATCTTCTTTTATTTACTTTTTACTTTTATTTACTTTTATGTATGCATTGTCAAAATCATTGATTTATCGGTTTAAAAATAGAGGTTACAAATTGCATAATCACAATAATTATAAGAATATTAAGAAACTCTGTTGTACTGTTGTTGTACTGACTCAAGTAATGATTCGGAATCGTTTTCTCCAAAAGATCATTTTTACAAAAATAAAAAAATAAACCACATCTGTTCTAGAAGATTGTAAACACATTAGTCTCACACATTAATCCACGGTTATGTAAAACACACACAAAGATCAAAGAAGTTACTTTTCTTGGTGTGTTATTTCCAAACAACCCAGTCACTTTAAAAACGCTGTGACAAAGAAGTCAACTAAAGTCACTATCGACTTACAAGATGGAAATAAAGAATGTCCCACAAGCTTTATGTTTTGCAGAACGGCTCTCTCACGGGACAAGTTAAAGTGAAACAGCAAACTAAAGAAACACAGCGGTGTGGGCTTACACATTCTCCTGTCTGACCGACTCCACTGATGGGACATGCAGAAGGCTTGCAGATCTTAGATGAGGTGCATGATGGGAGTAACCTAAGCTATAATGGAGCCCACGTTTGCTCTGCATACTAATGTCTTAGGTTTTACATGTCAGTTCATGAATATATTCATAAATGTTCGTCCATTTAAAAACATGGTGTATTTTCTTTTTACACCAACCACGTTTTTAAGTCTGCGAACATTTATGAATATATTTAAAAAGTTAAAGTTCATAGATATATTTGATGTGACGTAAAAAAAAAACATATGCGTAAGGGTAATATGTTATCCAGGGAATAATCTCTTCTCTGCTCTTCCCAGATTATTTACAGGGTATTCCACCATGATCCAGCTGTAATTATGTAAAAAAGCTCCACTCTACAACATATTTCACTACTGTATATTTTAAGATCATATGTGATTATACACATAGGCTGCATTACCCCATTGATTATGATGAGCAAAGCTTGTGGTGATGTATTGGTGACATCAAAAAGAAGACACACTCTAAGAATTCCATTTATAACCATTAGCAGCGGCAGTCGCTAACCTAGGCACGACCTTTGTCAATTAACTACTGTGCAGCGATTATAGCTGATTAGCCTGACAGTAAGCGTCTATGAGTCTCCGTGGTCATTAAACGGTGGCATTTCTCCCAGAAGCACGAGACCCAGCACTCCAGGCTAACAGTGACGGATGACACAGTTCAGAGCTTCAGGGGGGTTTCGTGCGACTTTCGAAATAGTTAAAGGGGGCACTGTGGACGGTGTCTCTGTGTAAGTTAACAGAGCGGGTGATTCATGCGTTTTTTTTTCCAAAGAGGCATTTTGTGAGCCACACAACTCTAAGGGCACTTGGAGATAACAACCTGAGCTTTGTCAGAGAGCGCCATTGTTGGGGATTTTGACTGAAATTAGCCAGGACCTTTTGGTCATGTGAACTGGCCACAGTTGCCAAAAAGGTCCATGTGTTCAGTGCTTGAAGTGTTTGTAATGCAAAGCCACAGAGTAGCAAAAAACCCTGGTGCAAAAGTTTAAAAAACATGATCTGCAGTATTTTAAAAAAGTACTCAGTGGAAGATTTTTACTTTACTTTGAGTCCTTAATTTCAGTATGACAGACAAACACAATCACAGACAGCTTATGATTCTAATATGTACAATTAGTTAGTTTAATCTGATAGGCCAAGCAGCATTCCATCAGTGCTGATATTTAGTATAACAGCACTGACACTTTTCCCTGTTTTTATCACAGAGTGGTGTGATGTTGCCTGAAGCCGAAGTCTGAGCGTTGGTGTTGTTTCCTGCACCAGGATTACGAACAGGTACATTCACATTTATGCAAGTGAAATTATCTCTTGTGGCGTTTCGCATGGTTACAATAAACAAAACGGAATCAAAAGATTCCGAAACGGGAGCGAAATTCCACCGCATCATTCAGCCCAACAAAGCGGTAAGCACAGCCGCAAAGTGTGCAGCCAAACAGTGTGATGAGTGGAGTGAATAGGATTGCTCTGCTCGCGTCTCTCTTCTCCCAAAACCAAGCTGACAACCTCCGGCGATGCTTTCCATTCAAGCTTAGCAGAAACACGCATTTCAATATCACTGAGTGGGTTGGGACGGCCTTTGATGTCTACCTAGCTGGTACCTTGTGGGTAATCTAGCCCTTGGATTAAGCCATTTCTAAAACGTTTTTCCCCTCCTCTCTTCCACGGCCAAGATTGCCATCACTGCCTCCGTAATCTTTTGTAAGAGAAGCTAATGCACAAGCACCTGCCACACAAGCTGGGCACATCTAGTCCTGTCGTCGTAAGCAGATTACATTCCGCAATGCCAGGTATTTGAGGAATATTCATGTCGCTAAGTGCTTATGTAATGAGTCATAAAGCGCTATAGGCTGCCCCCTACCCACCCCCCTCTTCCCTAGTTGTTTTTGAGTTGATCTCATCCCCACAAATGAGTGAGCCTTTGGGGCATTGTTTGGGTTGAAATCCCTAGTCCATGCCAAGAAGTGAAATTGTTATGCCTTGGAGTCTTGGAGACTAACTAAAGAGGCAGCCCTCTAACTTGCTGTTGTTTCTCTTGTAGTCTTGTGATATGATGCTTATTAAGGGCATGATGTTTTGATAACAACTCCACATGTTATTAATCATATTATTAAAAGAACACTGGTAGAAAGACTTGATAAGAGAGGTTTACGGTTCCATCAAGAAAGTTATGTTGTTGTAATCACTTGAGTATGTAAAATTGACAGTGGTTTACTTTTTGTTAGAAAAATAACATAAATTGTTATTAGAAATGCGATACTGCCAACTACCAACAAATTAAAGGATTCATACGTGAACCGTAATCCAACCACAATATTATTTACATGTTAAACAGGAAAGGGTTGTGATCAAAAAGTTATCAGTCAGTTGTCAAGGAAACGCTCATGTATTAAATATTTGAATCAAAATCAAATACGGCATAAGCCATCTGCAGTGTAGCACAATTAGTCCCACAAATAGCATTTCAATTACACGATCAGTTTTTGACTCATTTTTCCTGCTATTTATTTCATATTTACAAAATAGGACCAAATGCCCAATCTTCAGGCACTGTTTATTTAAATGACGCTACACTGTGTTATAACTCGAGCTCTGAGCTGTTGCCTAAATCTCGAGACATATCTCTACTGCAAATCTGACACAGGAGGAGACAGAACTCAAGCGAAAGGAAATCTGGAACAAAAGTGAAGCCATCTTTTCAAACAACAGCCTGTGGCTCCTTTCTCTTGGCATCTCCACCATGCATCTGATCCTTTGCTTTGTTTAAAGCCAGAGCGCCTTTAAAAGTGGATTTATTTGTTTGAGGTTGTTTCTCTATTTATTTCTGTATTTACAGAGATCATCCAGTTCTGGGAGGAAAGGCGACGGTGGGTTTTGTCAAATCCTAGAAGGTTTCTTGGCACGGGTGCAAACACATCTTGGGGACTTACAGAGGACAAAGACGGTTAGTTAGTGACTGTCTGCTCAGGGTTATTGTGATTAAGTGAACTTTCAGAAAATTAAGAAGTAGCCATTGAACAGTGAGTGAGACACAGGCCGTAACTGTAACTGATGGACAGCACTGCTCATGTAAATGAATGTGTTCTTACACT
>JAZGTK010022586.1:0-10227 GCA_036877625.1 Ambastaia sidthimunki | reverse complement strand
CGTGTAGGTGTATGTATACAATTTTCCCCTAGCCTTTCAATGTAAAAACAACAGCAATTTGTCTCAGTACAGTCTCCACCAATCTGAGCAGGCAGTTCTTAACCGAATATGCACCAATGAGGACCAAACTTCATGCCTCAAGTCAAAAGTCTGGCTATGCGAGACTAACTCTGTCTGAATCCCTCATCTGTGTGAGTCAGAGCTGACCAGAATACACAAGCAGCTTCCCACTGAGCCATTCAACCTGTCTAACCATACCAGAATGTGAACTCTTTACCTATGATTTACCAGAACTGTTCTGCAGTAAATTGGAGGAGTCTGATTGGCTCTTGCATCTGACCAGTGAAATGCATGACATCACAGTGAAATGCATGACATCACATTGAAATGCATGACATCACAGTGAAATGCATGACATCACAGTGAAATGCATGACATCACAGAGAAGCTGACCTGGACTGTGACAACTGGTTCCTGTGGGGTGATAAGAGGACAAGCTTTCAAAAATGGAGAGATTAAAGAATGTCTAAAGAAACCATGGGCCTATTTCAGCATTCAAACTCAGCACACACTCCACTAACAAATTTAGGGTGTAAGAACGTTTCCCTAACTTTTCCATTAAGTAACAAAAACTTTATTTTAATGTTCTAGAACCCCCAAAAAACACTGTATTATTGTTACAGCTTGGTTCTAAAAAGGTTATTCAAACATTTCTTTTAATTTGGTTTTTAAGTTTTTAAACCTTTCATTAACAATTTAGAAATAACATTTTTGATATACACAATATTTAACGTTACATGTATAACGCTCCCCTAATGCTACTGCAAGAACGTTTTTGAAGAACTTCAAGAGAACTTTTAGATCGTCAGCCAACGTTCCGAGAATGTTCCCTGTTAGCTGGGCATACACAGTTTTTTGAACCGAGTTCTACACGATGGCCAACCAGAACGAAACGCAGAGGAGGGATGTTGAATTAGCCAGGGGCAATCCTTTACCCGTATTCCCTGAGGCGTTACGTTCTGATATGTGGAGGAGGAAAAGTGGGAACACACTGCTGACACTTCACAGAATTCCAGCAAATCCGCAGTGAACCTCTGTGCCACCTCCACTCTGCATTAGTGTCAGCTGAAGTACCCCAGTCATCCAAATCCCTACGAGAGGGGACAAAATTCCCTGTCACACTCATGCCCAACACAGAACCTGCACATCCACAAACAGTGAGTCACAGCATTTACCCAGCTAACAATTTTAGGTTGTAAGAAAGTTTACCTAACGTTTCCATTAAGCAACATAAACATTAAAAATAACATTTTTACGTTCTTGTTACTTGATGGAAACGTTAGGGAAACATTCTTACAACCTAAAACTGTTAGCTGGGACTGCTCTGCAAAAGTCAAATAAATAAATTAAAAAAAGCAAGAGGCTCAAACTTCTCCACAAATCCCCAAAATACCGCGAAGGACGTGGTTTAAAGTGAAATCACGGAAATCTGCACCGGCTGGGATCTTTTGCCGTTTGCTGGGAATGTTTAACAGCAGTGAGCTGCAGAACAGCGAGTTCAGGCCCTCAGTCTTTGTGCTCCTCACTGACTCTCTCAGCGATCAGTCTGTACCGCAGCTTCATTACTGCAGGGAGCCTCCAGCAAGAAGTTGTTGCAAGCAGATGTTTCAAAGAAGCGCAGAAAATGTTTCGGGTTCTGCAGAGACAGTCAGAGCAGTAACAGGCATTTAAAAATAGTGTTAGATTGGAGATACGCTTTTGCTTCATGGTTTCGAGAAACAGGCACAACTTAATTAACATATATATTCAAAGAGTTATTCATTTATAAATGTATTCATTTTCAACACAAAACATTGAGACTATTATGAGACTATTGTGGCCCAATGGTTAGAGTATCTGACTTGTAACCCAAAGGTCACAGGTTTGACTCCCATTGCGGGCAGGAAACAACTGAGGACGGTTCTGGTTTCTCACTGGGTTCTTTAGAGTCACTTCTCACCGGTATGTGTTGCAGAGGTCACATTTCAAGTATAGGTTACAATACCTTGACAAACACGTCACTTTTACCTCACTGTTGTTTAGAATATTGTTTAGACAAATGAGAAATGTATTTCTTCCCACCATAGTGCTGAATATTATTCTTCAATCTGTTATTATACTCTTTTAATTTTGCTCTCCACCCTCCTGCAGTGACATAGGCTACAGGCCTCTGATGTAGTGATGCAAACGTAAGAGACCTGGTTGCTAGGATACACACGTACAGTAATAAAACAAACTGTCCAACCACTTGATGCTACAACCATCTCCCACTATTGTTTGCTGCTCTGGTTGCATCAGACTAGGTTAAGAATCTGATATTGCTAATCTCAGTGGTCCTGTAATAAACTGAATTTTTTATTGAATTAATGAAGATGATTTGCTGAACATTATCTAAGTGTTTTTAATGAATGATGGAGAGTTCTCATTTCCTGTCAGTGGCTCGACCACCTGATTGGCTGATTAATATTTTGAAAGCTGTGATTAAGACACATGCACGTAATTCTATTATTTGATCTACTGATGCAACAAATTCCAGATTTGAGTCACTCTGCTATGAAAGAGGCTTTGAATTTTAAATAGTCTTGTTTCTTCCTCTTACCTCACACCATCATTCCCTATTCAATCATTCTCTCCCTTCTTTCCAGTTTTCTGGGTTCCCACGGTCACCTGGAAGACGAGGAAAAAATCATGGATTTTTAAAATTAGACCTGGGAAAGTCATGGAATTTTTTAAAGTCACCATGAAATCAAAATATACTATTCTTATTTTTTATGGAATATTGCAATGTTTATTATAAATATTTATCCATGCAAATCATTATATCTGTGAAATCCATGTGCCGTCATAATCTTTAACCTTTCTAGATCAATACTGAAGATCATTACATGACCTGGAACTTCCGGTTCATAATGACTTTAAAATCGAAATTTGAAATGTTATATACAACATAGATTTACAGTGTAAAACATTTCATTTATCGAGCTCTTTCAATGAGCCACCAACGGTTCTCTTATTTTAATAGCAGATATGTTGACCAAACCCACTAATCCATGTAAATAAAAATCATTTCTTTGCCAAACATTAATAAACACGAGCTCAAACCGCTGAACGGCCATTTCTGATGCACAGAGTCATTAGACATCTGCTAAACCAGAGCCGGACCAGTGGACTGATTGCCTCATCAAACGCAACATTCTCAGCCGTTGTTTCGCATGACAGGCAATTGATTTGATGGAGGTCTGAATCCCACTCGCAAAACTGAAGATCTGTTTTAATGGCAATTGGTGCAGGGCTGTAATGGCAGCTGAGAAATGTAAACAGAAGTAAAACTAGCCGACGGGTGCAGCTGGAAAAGACATTTACTCCCCATCTGAGGTTAGGGCCTGAATTTCAATGTGAACTTGCTAACCATTTTAGGTTGTAAGAATGTTTCCCTAACATTTCCATTACAAAAACGTTCATGTTTTTTTGAAAGTAAGCATCCAGGTTTTTTACACGTTGTATTGCTTGGTTGTAAGAATGTTTCTTAAACATTTTTTTATTCTGTAACATTTTTTAAATGTTCCACTAACTACTTAAGAATAAAGTTTTTGATATATATGATATATAACATCCTACTAACATTACTGCAAAAATGTTATTGATAACTTTGAGAGAGCTTTCAGGAAACGTTAGCCAATGTTCTCAGAACATTGTTAGCCAGGTTTATACTGCATATAGTGACATTTAGCTGCTAAAACATTGCGACTGCATCTCATGTCTGTGGATCGTGGCACATGTGTTCTTGTCTTGCAAATGCCAATGTTTGGTTTCTGTAATAAACGTTATTTTGCAGAAATGTATCTCCAGGGTAACATTATGTAGCTGGTTGCCACAGAATGTCATTGCGGTTGGAAGGGGTTGAAAAGGAGAAATAAACCAGTAATGTGATTATAGCATCGTTTCCAGCAAATGTGTTTATAAATTTATGAAATGTCACAGTTATATTATAGCTAAAACAAACATGCAATGGATGTTACACATGTAAAAATATGTTGCTAAAAATAATTTTTCATATTTGTGACAGAACCTGTGAAATGTTGGCAGGGCAACTATAAATCAAACAAAAAATACTTTCCAGCAAACACAAAACATTCTCAGAAGGTTCTCTTGCAGTTCAAAAACGTTCTTGCAATATCGTAAGTAAAGCGTTTTTGTAGCATATCAAAAATGATAAGTTGTTACTAAAAGGTTTTATAAAGAATTAAAAGTCTGAATAGCATTTTCACAACCAAGCAATAATGTTAATCCAACATCTAAAAATGCTCCTAGAACATTCAAAATAACATTTGTGACATTTTGGTAGTTTAATGAAAACATTAGGGAAACATTTTTACAACCTAAAATTGTTAGCTGAGTTCTTGTTGCTTGCTGCTCAGTATAACAAACACTAAGATTCAGAGACGGAATATACTGCCCAGTATGTATCAGATTTTACCCATATATTCCCACTGATTTGTAGACTCTCCCACCATTAACAACAGGGGCACACTGGAACTGGATTGGAAGAGACAGTAACTGGTTTGGAAGAGACTGGAACTGGTTTGGAAGAGACTGGAACTGAGATTGGAACGTGTTTCAACCGGGTCAATTATGAACAGGAGTGCACCATGCAGTTACATAACAGCTGCATCAAAGAAGCTTGTCGCATTTCCTGCCTCGTTTGAGAGAGTTCCTGACACTAATGAGATCTACAGATGCGTCAAAGCCAGAGGTGGAGAAGAATCATCGCTGCGGCAAATAATGGCCAATTATCCACCTCAATTAAACCGGAATATTTGTTTTGTGCGTGATCGGAGGCCACAGCTGCATTCCGGTCGAGCGGTTGGACACTGAGACTCCGCTGCTGTTAACCTGGTTAGCTAAACACGGGTCAAATATGAGAACAAAGTCAAACTGAGAGATGAAACTGAGACAGAAAGGAATGACAGAAGCAACAAACACTGAAAACGGTTGTATTCTCATCCCAGATGTACAAAAAAATAGAGCAGCCACAGGAAAATAGGTCACTGTCTTGTTCCTGTGTTGATTCTGATACTATAAATGTATTTTTATGGCAAAAAACAAAAATGCCTCTGAAATCTGCCTCTTGCATTAACAGTGCAAAGGTTGTGGGTTCGATCCCAGGGAACACAAGTACTGATAAAAATGTAAACCTTGAATTCACTGCAAGTCACTTTGGATAAAAGCATCTGCCAAATGAATAAATTTAAATCAAGATCTAAGTTTGAAAATAAGCAGAGGATAAGAACTATTAACTGTCATCAACGAATCAAATCAAACCTTCAGGTTTATGTAGCCCAACTGAATGGACCTGCTAGTTTTAACAAACATACATACAGAATATTTCGATTGAGACATTTGCTGTGTTCTAGCTGGCTGAGAGTTCAAACGTGAGCTTCAGAGCATCTCTTGTGGACTACAGAAAAACTGCAAAGCTGTGATGCTTTTGAGAGAGGTGCCATGTTCACCCCCACAGGATTTGATCTTTGGTTAAATTGAGCTGCACAGATATCTGCAGAGGACCGTCTGTGTTTCTCCATTCACACAGATGAGATTATCTCATACTTGTTTAGATGTTTTTCTCTTCTCATGCAATGGTTGTGTTTGTGTTGTGCGTCATTTAACGTGTCCAAATAGTAATTTCAGTGAACATGTTATGCATTCGTTACTTTTATTAACTATACAAATTAAATCAGCAGCTGATCGATGTTAATTTTTTTCTGATAAATAGAGATTTGTGAGGCTGATGGACAAAACGTTAACTGAACTTCTTTTCTTGATTAGTCTGATTCTTTTAAACAAGTCAAGAAGATATATTTTTATCATGACTTATTTATCATGAATCCCTCAGGAGACAGAATGTTGTCAAGAATTTAGCTTCAACAATTAACCAACTTCTCCATTCAATTACAGCGGATACATTTCTTGTGAGGTTATCAAAAAAGTACAAATTTAACAGTAGTTTGAAAAACTACTGTTAAATAGTCTGCACGTTGTTTTTTTATACACTTTTCTTTGACAAGTGTTTAAACTCTGAAACATCTTTTTAATTCCATGTCTGTTCTGTGGCAGGTCTTGAGTGAATGTAGCTCATTATTCTATAGGAAAAGGAGAAATGAATTATAAATGGTTGGCTGATCAGCACAGAGCTCTACAGTGCTGAACCCAATCCATTTTCACCACAGCAGACCTGTGAAATTATCTACCTGTGGCACTTTTTAATAATGTGATGCCCTGTTACTTTAAGCAATAAAGACATTGTTTGTTGTGATAAACCATTATTTAGTGTCGCCCTCGGTTAACAATCTGAAGCCTTTTCGGATAATAGGGAACATTAAATAGCATTCTCCAAGGTTATCAAAAACGTTTGTGCAGTAACATTAGTAGAGTGTTTTTTAACACTATATATATCACATCAAAAACATTACTTTTGAGTCATCAGTGAAACGTTTTAAAAACATTACAGAATACAAACGTTTAAATGGCGTTCTTATAACCAGTAAATGTTAAAACAATGTCTAAAAAAATATATATTTTGAATGTTTCTATAACTTTCAAAATAACTAACATTTTTTTTACTTACTGGAAATGTTACAAAAACATTCATACAAGCTAAAATTATTGTCAGGGTTAGCACAAACACAGAGCACACAACATACCATACGATTAGCATGGTTATACAGTATTACATACATGACCTACATTTTCTGCAGGTTTTTATGTTTTTGATGTCTTAAGATAAGTTGACAGTTTATAGCCTCTTTCCAAGACTATTGTGTTGTTGTTTAATTTTTCTTAAACACGGCCATATCCAAGGGGAACTGAACGCTCATTAACTTGTTGGACAACCAGCAAAAATTCACACACACACACACACACACACAATGTGTCAGAACGGTCTGATCGGAGACCAGGCAGACAAAAAAGCAAAGCCTTACTCTAGACTCCCCAGAGTTTAAATTAACAACACTCCCATCTGTTCGGCTGCTTTGAGCATGTCTCTAATGACAGGGCTGGTTTAGCCCAAGACTAACCCACATCCAACAGCAGCGCACTGACAAACTAGTGCTATCTATACACATAACCTTGAGAAACTAGGACTACACGGGAAGAGTTTCTGGTCCACTTACGTTGTGTCTTCTATGATAAGATTCTACATCCCATGAGATCGACACACGGCAGCGTGAAAAGGTTTTGTGCTCTGAATCCACAGGCGAGATCAACAGCGAGATTTATTGGGTCAAATGAAAGCAGCTGTGTATTTAAAGATGATAACCAAACCGTTCCCCTCCTTCTGAATGTTTTTAAAACATTCACAAGAAAAATATGCAGCAATACAGTCTAATGTGGCCCTCCCCCCTTACAAACATCAAAGAACATATTTCTACCCATCCTTAAAAGTGCTTAAGACCATCTTTAATAATTTGGCATTACACATGCATATATGCAGATTACGTCTCTAGCACCACATCAGCAGAAACACAGAGTCACTGCATGTTTAATGAGATTTGCCCAGCAAAGTGATCCTGGGGTGTAAGACGTGTCGCAAAGTCTCATCTAATAGCAGGAGTGGATCCGAAATGTTTCTGCACCCAAAAAAGCCCTTTTGTTTCCTTCTGTGTAACAAAGCTGCCCTGTGGCCTTTTTTTGCCGTCTGTTCTTTCCGGGCCAGAGCGAGAGTCATGACGGGACCGCAAGGCGAGAGACGCATTCGACTCGTGAGTTTAGATCTCGTTTACAACGAGCTCTCTGTCTGCTTTGATCTTAAGATGGAACTCGTCTGAGTGCCACGGCGAAACCTCTCAGAGCAAGTCATCTCTCTCTCTTTATCTTTCTTTTGCCGTCTCTTGAGGTTCATCCCCCGTGACAATGTAAGGTTAATGCACACTCAGAGTCACAGAATGCCCCCGTTGCGTTTTTAGCACACGCTTATTTTCAAAGCAGCTAACAACAGATTAAAGGAATAGTGCACTCAAAAAAATTCTATCACTGTTTACTCACCGTCATGTTTTCAAATCTGCATGACTTTCTTCTGTGAAATAACAAAGGAAACATCTGGCAATGTTTATTCAATCTAACTGCAATGTATAGCGATAATTTCGTTTAACTTGTTAATCCAATTCACAATGAGAATGACTTTACAAATTTGTTCGTAAACAAATTTGTATACTAATCAGTTTACGAATTAGACTAATCAATAACTATGACTCTGCAAAGATCTGGTTGCCATGGTGACCAGTGACACAAGTTTGAAACAACATTAAGGCGAGTAAATCATTATAGAATTTTCATTTTTGGGCAAACCTGGTTACTTTAGATAGATGAAAATACACAATTACAAGATTGGTTGGGGCGTGAAGGCATGTTGGTGGGACGCGAAATCACCATCCTTTACTTAAAGAGATCATAAATTAGCTGAAAGAAGAATTTGGCCCCTTGCAGCTGGATCGATCAATCTCATTTTGCAGCTCAGGGAACAGACACACAACCCTGTATGTACCCGAGT
This sequence comes from Ambastaia sidthimunki, assembly GCA_036877625.1. NCBI lineage: Eukaryota > Metazoa > Chordata > Actinopteri > Cypriniformes > Botiidae > Ambastaia > Ambastaia sidthimunki. Next base: position 1,640 of record JAZGTK010022586.1, on the reverse strand, counting down.
CAAAAAGTATCAAACTTGTGATTCATTTATTACAGAATTTGGCAGAAACCTGCCGCCTGGAGAGAGAGAATCTGTGCCTTTAGATTGGCTGATACAGCCCCATAATTACACTTTGAGCTGGCAGACGGCAGCCTGAGGTACGGGACATGGAGTGAATGAATCTTACTCAAATCACACAGCTAGTAAAGTTTAAAAGGCTGTCATTGCTATACAGCAGGAGGTCAGAGCAAACGTGGGTCCTGATCTGTAAATCGAGACAGGACTTTGCTAGCCAGAGAGTAAATAAAAACATTTTTAAGCACTGGAAAAAGCTGTGTGTTTTATCTAGGGCACTGAAAGGGGTCATGCTTTTACTCAAACTGTAGCTGAAATCTTCAAGATCAACCCAGATAATTTCAGAAGAATCAGCGTTCTTAATTTCTTTCTACAGGAACCGTTATGAGAATGGCAGCTGGCTTTGTGGAACTGTTATGTACTTCTTTGCTTTAAAAAAATAAGTACAAGTCAAAAAACACAGCAGACCTGGTAATACAGCACAAAACATGAAAACAATGCATTTAAAACCCTCCTTCATTCTTGCTACCCGCTTCAGTTATAATTATTAGGCCACTAGAAGTCTCAAAGTTATCAAAGAACATTCTTGCAGTAACATTTTTAAACTTTTTAAAGTTACATCATACACATCAAAAGCAATGTAAGTGGTTAGTGGAACATTTTAAAAACATTACAGAAGTAAATTTGTTTCACAATTTTGAATTTTGTTCGAGTAACATTCTTATACCCAAGCAACCGGACATTTGAACACTCCAATAACTTTCAAAATAACATTTTTCATGACATTCATTCAAAACAACATTTCATAACATTAACTTTCAAAATAACATTCCGCTTTTTCTTTTGAGTTCTAAAATATCTATTTCTTGTAAAGACAGCAAACTGATTAAATACATTCTGGAACATTCACTTGGAATAAAATGCCCTCTGTGAACGCCCTCCATTGTCTTTTTTAGCATATTTTCAAGTCAGCCAATGAACTGTGGAAATTGACTGTTAGGGAAATAAATAAGCACTGCCAAACAAACAAACAGCACTTGACACACACTTCAGCCCGTCCTTGCAAGATGGGCATTTAATAAACTCAAACTGCATGGAAACAGTGGATTTAGCACAGCTAACCATTCTGTCAATCAATATAAACGACAGCTCTTGAAGGACCGTCTGTACGGCAATAGCTTCTGCTCAGTCTGGACAAATAGACCAAACTCCAGAGGAAGGCCATTTAAACGCAGAGTCCTGAATGAATTATTAAGTGTACACTAAAAACCATGTCTAATAAGAGAGCCATTCTGAAGGAAAGATGGATTACAACCCTCAGAAGAGAAAAAGTTTTAAAAGAACTTTACAGAAGTTCCAAAGGTGGCTTTCAAAATGCCATTAGTGTCTCGCAAGAGCTAATTGAGATAATTAGCATCATCGTTTTACCTAAATGCTTTTTAAACTAGATCGTTTATTTCATATTAAGTGAGACTGCGACTCTGGGGATGTATTAGTCAGTCTTTTCACCCTTCAGTGAAACAGGAAGACATTCAGGTAAAAAGAGATGTAATAGAGGCCAGTTAAATACTTCTGAAAGTTTTAAA
>JAZGTK010022585.1:0-10227 GCA_036877625.1 Ambastaia sidthimunki | reverse complement strand
CCGTTTGAAAAATTTGATTCTGGTACTAACATTAGGACTACAAATGGATTATCCATTCATCGCAACAAAACTACACTCCAATAGCTTATGTGATGTTAATATCTAAAACATTTACATGCATATAACATTTAAAATGTGTAAAACAACAAATAAAACAACTCGTATAAACTACATTTTGTGTTACACAAAAACATGCAGCTCTCATACCTCAGAACAACGCCACGAACAGTCTGAGTTCTTCTCAATGCGGTTCATGAAGACTTTGTGGGTCTGGATCATGAGGAGCAGAGGAACCAGAGGACTTTTCATGCTCGTTCAGTGTTTGAGGTTCTCGTATGAACTCTCGTATGAACTTGCTGTGAATGAGTTGCTTTAGAAATCTGCAGCGATTTGAATATCAGCCGGGCATTGACAGGTCCCGCCCCCTGACATTTTAGTAAAAGATGTCCAAATAAAGTCCTGTTATCACCCGTGAACTAACACTTTTTGTGGCAAAGGAACTAACATTTATGATCATATACAATACAACTGCGATCTTGTACTAGACCTTATATAACGTTAAATGTAATTGTAGCTGAAATGGACGTGCAATAATGTGCATAAAATAATTATTCGCCGCTAGATGGAGACAAATTCACGTTTGCAAGCTGTATATATAACATAGTGTATCACGTTAAACACCATTTTTTAATGTAGTTAGTACATCAAGCATCATTATCTGTCATCGTCATTGAACTTATCAACTCAAAAAACAATCATCAACACGTTTTACAGTTTATATTTTTATAGTAGTTTGAATCTATAGTTAAAGTATCAATTCATATCAATTTAACAGGTGTCATTAACAGGTGCTGATCCGACGTGTGCAAGTTTTCTAACAAGCCACTTTTAATACTTTATAATAATATAATAAGTGTTTAAATATTCACACCATAAAGAAAGATTATGATTGATGATGATTTATTGCTACTGATATTTATGCAGGATGTCCAGAACATGCAAGCAGCACAAACCTGGTCGCATTATTGTTGGCGGGGGTTGTTTTGTCTTTTCTCCTGCCTCCAGTGCCCCTCTCTCCGCCCCTCTTTGTTGTTTCTCTCCTCCAGTCTCAGCTGCACAAACACACACAGATACACACACGCACACAGATACGCACACAGAGATACACGCTGGGATCAGCTGCGCGCTCGCGGTGCTGCGCGCGTCCCTTCCCCCCGCGGCCTGGCTGCTGATGAGATGAGCGGAAGATGTCGGTGTCGGGGCTGAAGGCCGAATTAAAGTTCCTGGAGTCAATTTTTGACCCGAACCATGAACGATTCAGAATAATAGACTGGAAGCCGGATGAACTGAGCTGCCAGTTTAACGTGACGGGAGAAAAGCTGCTCATTATTCACTGCAATATCACGGTAAGACTCGCCAGCCCTTGTGTAGCATTCATGCGACCAGAAGAGGCCGAGTGATATAAGACCCCTGCAATCCGTTTAAGCCTTAAGATTAACCAGATTGGGGTCTTTATATCTAAACATGTGGGGGGTTCACTTTCGATTATCTTGACATATGAAACAGATCTTGATGAGTAAGTCAATACGAAGCTACGTTAGCTGGCTGCTAACAAAGTTGACTACGTTAGCATTCGCTTTAACTTTGTTAGTTAAGCTAACGAATATAAGCCAGCTAGCTCATGTAAGGACGTGTTTGTGCATTTCAAATATAAGATGGTTAAATAAACGGGTAAGGCACTGATGGTTTGTTGTTATTTTGTAGAAAAGTTAGCAAGTAATTAGCTTGGGTGCTAGTTTAGTTGAGCTGCTGTTTCAGTGGATTGCTTGAGTAACGTTTAGCACAAACGAAGGGAAATGTATTTTATTGATCTTTAAACAGATCGAGCTGTTTTATTAGTTTAAACACTTACTAACAGACTAGTCAACATAGCCACGATTAACTGATTTACTGAAGTTTTTATGTCACGAGGCCTATTTACCATCTCGAAAATGCGTAGATGTAAAATTGGGCAACTGTTGTATGTTTTCTGTTTATTAAATCCATATCAGTTTGTTTTGTGATCGATTTCATTGGTGAATAAATTGCAGAAGGTATATAACAAACGTTAGCAACATTAGCACGTTTCTTAACTTTATATTATACAACTTACTACATTTTAACTGCTTATTATTTGTCAAAATTTGACTCATTTGCGTACAAAGCAACTGCTGGATGAGTTATCAATAAGAGAGTTTGCACGCTGCAGTGGTACTAGACCATGTTTTGGTACATTAGGGCCCGTACGTGAACTCACGTCGCCGCAGTTTTGGCCGTGAGTCGCCCCTGACGTTGGGACATAAATATGGGAGGAGATTGCTAGCTGGAGAATGGGAACAAAATGTTCACACGATTCTTAATGCCATGAAACCACAGAAACATACTTTGCTGTAACACACTTTGCACAAACCTGGCCTCATCTGGAAAAAAACGTCAAATGATTCATTAAAACTCAGCTTGTGCAACAACAGACTTGATTTGTGGCTTTTGCAGTTGTTAATGTGGCTGCTAACAAAAGTGATCAGCTCAGGTTTGAATAACCTTGCCAACGGACAAAGTGTTGTGAATTACAAAGATGCTGATGTTGTAACTTCTTGTTTCATAGGAGTCTTACCCTTTAACCCCACCAATATGGTTTGTTGACTCTGATGACCCTAGTCTGACCGAGGTCCTTGAACGACTAGAAGATGTTAGAAGAGGCAGTACTTTGGTAAGAAGTTATTTCCTTTCTTTAAGAAACATCTATGCTTGGTCAACCCACAGATAATTTCTACACCTGCTATGAACATTTAACCTGATCTACAATCCAATGTGACCACTTTGAAATTTGTATTAGATCTACTGATGTGATTTAATCCTTTAGTTAAGGCATTTATTAAGTATGTTACTTTATTACCAGTTGTAAACAGTGATCTGCCTTGCCTGACCATTTCTTAATTAGATCCCATGAGGTATCTTAATAAGATGGTGTTTGTCTTAATCTCATAAGTGACCCACTTTATGGTAAAAGATTGGAGGATAAACAGTAGCTTAGACTGTAAAGTATTAGCAAGTAAACCGTACTGATTTATCACCACATAATTCTTCTATTGCAGCTCTTGCAGCAGCTGAAAAGGCTGATCTGTGATTTATGTCGACTCTATAACTTGCCACAGCATCCTGATGTGGAGATGCTGGACCAGCCACTTCCTGCTGGACCCATCAATCAAGACAGGAAGGTGAGACCAAACAGCACACACACCACCGTAGTCCTAATACATGAATGCACACCAAGTTTTGTGAGTTAATGCAACATTTTGCTTGTTTACTTTGTTTTTTCCAGCATGGAACGACGGATGAAGTGACCTCAGAAGAAGAGGAGGAAGAGGAAATGGCGGAGGTATTAAACTTTAAGAGATTTCAATGGGTTCCTGGCGATTCTTCGTTGTGCTTTCAGAAGATAAACTGATACCCAACACTTTCCTTTGGTTTGTTCCTGTGGCAGCAGGATATAGAAGATCTCGACCACTATGAGATGAAAGAGGAGGAACCAGTGGATGGGAAAAAGTCAGAAGATGACGGCATTGAGAAGGAGAATTTGGCCATTCTGGAGAAGATCCGCAAGAATCAGAGGCAGGACCACTTGAACGTAAGTGTCCATTCGGTAAGGTACTTTTACTACAATTTTTGGGTGGGGTGGAGCTTTCTTACAAAACCTTAAAGCAACTTTTATCAAGTTCATATTTTTTAAAGTGTTGAATCATGATAAATATAGTGTAGTGAGATACAATTTTGTACTACAGACCAGTGTTCCTTGCACTGCTGAATGAATTAATTAATGAGCCTTTTATAATAAATTTCTCATAAATTTGTGAGCTTGACTTGAATAACTCAGACATTACCTTCATCCAATAAACCCACTGAAAGAACTCTGTAAATCTGTCGGTGGTTTTGCAATTAACATCAGATTCACTTACTGAACAGCAAGTCAATACTTTCAGTCATGACCTATAAAGGAACAAAGAACTGTTAGTCTAGACTTAAAACTAGTCTAGACCTAGTTTTAAAAGAAACTTCATTACTTTACTAGCTGTTTATAGGAGAACCTGTAATTCTATGTAATGATATATTTTTTTTAAATAAACATATATTAAGTCTATAATTGTTACCAGAAACAATATCGTTTTCGTGTGTGTTTATGTATATAAATTAATGATTCATAATGTGTCTAATACGATGCCTTAAAGCAATTGTCTTTGTGGCTTTGTGGTTTTGTGTTTGCCAGTACTTGCAATCTGTTTTCATTTGTCCACATTGAAATCATTTTGCCTGGTTGTGCTGCATGTTTCTTAAATTGCAGCCTATTGTTCTTTTGTTAGGGTGCCGTTTCTGGTTCAGTTCAGGCCTCTGACCGTCTGATGAAGGAACTCAGGGAGATCTATAGATCACAGAGTTATAAGACTGGTAATTTCACTTTTGCTCATTGCAAGAAATTTCCTAGCGTTGTCTCTTTTGCTTGAGAAGACTGAGTCACAGATCTGAGTGGTCACTGTTTACCGTTTTATTCTAAGGTATCTATTCAGTGGAATTAGTCAACGATAGCCTGTACGACTGGCACATCAAGTTAAGGACGTAAGTACAGTTGCGAAGCCTCAATATAAGCTACTGTGTTGCCTGTACTTTGTGTGTTTGAGTCTTTATTCTGTATAAATAAATATTTCATATTCTTCTGTGTTGTTTAAGGGTCGACCCGGACAGTCCGTTGCACAGCGACTTGCAGGTTTTGAAGGAGAAAGAAGGCATGGACTACATCCTACTCAATTTCTCATATAAAGTTAGTGGTTTGTTCTCCTGTGTTACTAAATACTGATTAAAGGAATTCTGATCAGAGGAAAGATTGTGCTGAATGTTTGTCTTTCTGATGGCAGGATAACTTTCCCTTTGATCCTCCATTCGTACGGGTTGTGTCTCCTGTCCTGTCTGGAGGGTGAGCACCTTTTTCTTACTGAAATTACACGTCCGGGTTAGTCAACATGAAATCAGAATTGACCCGGTTTACATTGTTAATAAACGTTTCTAGTCTTATTTCAGATTAATCATCGGCACACGTTCCAAAGATAAACGCGTTTGTTTTGAGAGTCTTTTATGAAAATGTAATAACTTGCTCTGCTTGTGAAACAAAAGATTTTGTCTGTTAAGATTCCCTTTAATATTAACCAAATGAATTGATTATTAGCCATTGTTTTAGGCTACTGTTTTGACAGCTTTTTTCACAATCTTGTGAATAGTTAGCTGTACCAACTTAATGTTAACTGGCATTAAATGGCAAGTAACACTAAACGTTACCATTGGAAAATGTCAAGATGGTGTCAGGAATGAATTTGACCTTTAGCCTCAACATCCACGATGAACCGCCTCCTCTGATGTGGGTGTTTGTTGTAGGCTGTAGTTTATCACTATCGGCTGCAAACTCATTCAGGTCTGGCTACATTTTTGTTAGAAAGCCCACTTTTCACCAACCAACCAAATTTCTGAAGGTAATATCACTTACAGAATCAAACTGGATGAGTGATTTAATGTTGATAAAGTTCTTACGAACATCAAGAACTGATTTGATCTGTATAGGAACGTTTTGAAGTGGAGAAATGTATTTGTTTGGTTATTATTATTTGTAGGTTATTGTGTTTAGAATTAAATATACTGTGAGACATAGTCTTTAAACTTTTTGGAGCTAATAATAATTGCTGCCTGATAATAGTATATGTTGTTAGCTACACTACATTGTCCCTTAATTCTAGGCAATTTAATTTTGAAAGTTTGCAATTATGATTTACATGGTAATTGTTCAGTCCAATTCATAAGTTTGTCGTCTTCCAGCTATGTTCTTGGAGGAGGAGCCTTGTGTATGGAGCTACTTACAAAACAGGTTTGAATTCACACTCCTTTTCAGTTCACATTTTGATCTGTGCATTGGATTTGAAATAATCATCTGATCTATGTTGTGATCATAGGGCTGGAGCAGTGCCTACTCAATAGAGTCAGTCATCATGCAAATTAACGCCACGTTAGTCAAAGGAAAAGCCAGAGTTCAGTTTGGAGCAAATAAGGTTTGTTCATTCCCGCTTCCTCGTCAGGTTCACCATCGCGACATTAACGTTTGTCAACACTGTCCTTCAACGTTTCTGCAGACGTTGACTTTGAATGTTTGAATGACCTTTCTGTTTGCTCTTTACAGAATCAATACAATCTCGCCAGAGCACAACAGTCATACAAATCCTTGGTCCAGATTCACGAAAAGAACGGTAAGCAAAGAACCTAAAATGACCTGATTCATACGCGGAGGGAAATAAGGAACTGACTTGTTTTGTGTTTTTTTTCAGGCTGGTACACACCTCCAAAAGAAGATGGCTAGAGGAACATCAGTCCGCTTGCGCACTGCAAATATCTAGTCAAACTTTTGCTTTATTTTACTAATGTTATTCACCTTTTTGGCTTGATTATGATGCTCTCATGTAAGTGGAAACCATCAGTGGGGGAAACAATTGGCCTTTTTCCGTTTGGAATACTTTGGAAGTTTGCGTCATCCTTTTATCTTCCGCAAGACTGGACTTCATCCCATGACTGTCGTTCTTCGATGCCCCACGTCTGGATTTCTCATGCTCTCTTTCCTCTTCCATTTATTTTCTCACGCGCTGACTGGACATTAAGAGCCACCGTACTAACGTGGAATTTTGAAATGCATCATCTTCACTGTCTGGAGCATGGCTGTGTTCTGGATTAAAACTTAGATGGAGATTCTCAGTACTGATGCTGGATCTGATCCCGTCTGTCGGCTTTTAAAGGACGTTCTTATAGCCCTGGCGTTCTGACTATAAGTGGTGGTTTACTGAACTTAAAACAGGAAATGGATGCAACTAAAGACAACGTGAAGAAAATGTGCCACTGCTCATGTATCTATAAAGACTTTTTTTCCTCATGCATTCTGAGTTAACATGTACTGGTACATTTAATGCTGATGTTGTTAAAGAACCGTGACTTGGCACAATTATACGCGCAAGCTTGTTAAGCAACCCTAATGTTAATGATAACAGCGAGAACGAGATGAAGGGGCGGTTATATGACACTAGCTCTGAATCTTGTGTTTTTCCACTAAGGATGAATTCCACTCGATTTCCTTATCGCTCGCTTTTAGCATGTGGCTGATTTGACCAATAATGGACAAATGCAAACTTTGGCTTTGAGAAAGGGTGAAGCAAAACATACCATTGCTCTATAATTGAACAGAGATCCACTTGTATAATTGTAAATGGATTTGAGGCGTCTTAAATGTGGTGTTTATGTGAAGTGGGGGAATTATCAGAATTGTATTCACGTGAGGACTCTAACTTTGGGCCTCAACATGGGGAAAAAGTTGTCGTTGCTCAAAATGGGGAAATATCTTAAAAATTGTATTTATATAAGTGATATGAACATAACTTTGTTGTTTTTTCCCATCCCTAACTGTATTTTACTTTGCTGTTTAAAGATGTTTCTGCTCCATTATAGGTTTCGTACATTTGAGGTTTACCTTATTGGACCTCTTACTATCAGCATTACTTTAATATGCTGTCATAATTGGAACCATCAGTCAACGTTTGTGAGCCTGTTCTCATAGCACAACACTACAAGAGCACTGTTGCTTTCCGTGCTCAGTGCACAATTCCTCGACACTCAAGGCATTGTGTGGATTATATCTTTTGGATTTGTATGTCCAGCGTACAGTCTTAATGGTCAATGCTCACAGTGAATGAGAAATTCAAATCGCTCTGCTTCTTAACGACTGTGTGTTACAGCATATTGAAATTAAAACAAGTGAATTATCAAAGGCTGATGTATTTGAAGGTTTCTCTCAATTTTCATTGAAAACTCAGGAAAAACGTAACTTCTTGTTTCCCTAAGCAAAGCAGTAGTATTTTACCAGCTTCCTTGGGCCAGTTTAGCTATTTAGTATTTAATGAATGAACTTGTTTCAGTCTCTAAGAAGTGTTAAGTATAGTAATTGGCAGCTGCAACTATATCAAAAATGAGATATAACCATTTATCCCCCAACCCCCTATTTTATCGTTCACTATTTGCACAGATTGTTAATGTTTGTGCCTCTCAGATCAGCAGAGTTTACGAGGGTCCTGAGTTTTAATGCTATTCCTTCCTGAGTGCCCAGCTTCACAGACAGGCTCTTGGACACACTGCTTATATTATTAACATGGATGCAAATGTAATCTTGTACTACAATCACATGCAAATGTAATTCAAGAGAGCCGTTGCAGACAGAATGTTCGGAATAACTCTGAATATGTCTGTTTTGCAAATTAATGTTATCATCTGGTTGTTATAGATGTGCTCAGTTTCATCAATGAGAATTCAAAGACAAAGCCTTCCAACTGATAGTCCTTTAGATAATCATTTTTCATCTAATAAAAAACATCTAAATTCTCTTAAAATTAATGACGCAGGCTTGTCTGCATTGTCCAAGGTTTCTATGAATGATAGTCTGTTTTTTTTCTGTATTTTTTTTTTCCTTTTCGAACCCGAACTGCACAGAAACCAATAACAACTTGGTGCCATTTCATAACAGAATGATTCTCCACGCTCTCGCTGTCCGCATGCTTTCTGGGTCTGTTTTCTTTTGTTAGGTTTTTCCATGAAGAGAATTTTGACATGTACAGTATATTTGTAAACTTGCATCAAGTTTATGAATAAAGAATTTTACGAGGAACCTCGTTGGGTATTCTGCTTGATGTTATTTGTAAAATGATCACGTTTAAAACCAGCTTTTGTTTGTTAGTTGCAACCAAACTAGGAGCTAAAACCTATTTAGCATATATGCTCAGTGAAGTTCTCTCTACCTAAGAAAACCAGGATAACCTTAAGATATCATTATATCCTTCTGACGTTTTTCTCTAATGTTATGATGCCTTAGAATTTAAACCTGTATTTTACCTCTAAGTTGTTGGTTAAAGGTTAACATGAATGAAAGATATCAACACTGGTGCCTGGGAGAGACCACAAGGTTTTATCATGACTGAGGTCAGGACTAATTGTAACACTAGTTTTGAAATACTAAATGCATGATGTAAGCTGTTATAAAATTTGCCCCTAGACTTTTCTTTCAAAGTCCCTCAGCAAAATCTACATTAAATAAACTGCAAAATAAATGTCTTACCACATGGGGTAGCTGTTTGTCAATCTAGCAGGGCCTTCTCTCAAATCAACCACGACACTAATGCTGAAACTCCAGCATTCATGAGGGCTGCTAGAGGATAAAAGAAAAATGGTGTTTTGTAGTGTAGTATTTCATTCTTAATCATGCCAGCAAAACCGTGAATCTACTAAGACCTAGCTCTGCAATGACTCCACTGAAAACAACATTTTTATTAAACACTGACACTCAAATCCAACATGACTCGCAAAATATGAAAATGTTTAGAAAAAACACAGGCATTTACTCAATAACTCTGTACAAATGTTTTTGTACAGAGTTACATGTACATGTACATGTTACATGTTACATGTACTGTACATGATTTTTAAACAAATTATAAAATAACACGTATATAGTATTAAATGAAATATGTATATTTATTTTTACCTTTTATATATTATATATTACATTTTATTCATAAATACTATTGAATTTATAAATATATGATGTATATAAACTGGATTTAATGTATATATAAATGTGTATATATACATACATACACACACACATATATATATATATATACACACGTTGAATGTAGGACACTACACGTATAATGAACATGATTACATAGCGAAAAACATCCTTTTGCAAAACATGTACTGTCATATATCCCAGTTGTACAAAGTTCACACTGTACTGTTTATTGCTATTGGGTCATGTGTGCTAATGTGTACAGAAGTTTGTGCCTTATTTGGAGATTTTTTAAGGTATCTGTTTTCCTGATCATCTGACACTGCGTTGGAGCCTCCAGAGGTGAACTGTGGTACATTGTGTTAAACAATCGGAAGCAAACGCGGCTTGAATTTCCTTCCATTCATTCAGTTGTTACATAACCTCTTTGAACAATTTCACAAAAAGTTTTTTTTTATAGTTTAGTTCAGATCTGCTCTGAATTGCTCGTAACAGTGAGAAGAGTAACATGAGCAAGATGTTTGGATAAGTATTATGTGGTCTACTGGTGTAAC
>JAZGTK010022584.1:0-10227 GCA_036877625.1 Ambastaia sidthimunki | reverse complement strand
CTGGGATCGAACCCACAACCTTTGCGCTGCTAACGCAATGCTCTACCAGTTGAGCTACAGGAATACATTCATTGTATTCATTTTCTGCTCACTGTGGTGCATCTTGGTACTTTCCACTGTGTGACATGCACATGGTCAGGTGTACAGCAGTGATGTGTGTGTTTCATTGACAGTGGTGGATGTTTCTGTGAGATGCTGGTCAAGTAAGAGCAGATGCTGGCGTTGTTTCCAGACTGACAGGTGACACGGCTGTGGGAGGAAGTTCTGATGGTTATTTTCAACTATGCGAGTGTTTATAAAAAGGCACGTTGTGGTGAGCTGTGAGTTATTTCACATGACAGAAGATCTCTGAGATGAGCTCTGTGTCGTCTTCTCTTCTGCTGTGCCTGACTGCCCTGATCTTCACTGATGTCACCCACCAGAGTTTTGTTTTGTTGTTTTGGTGTTGGCAGGTGTTGGCCGTTCTGTCTGTTCTTCACAATGAAAGTATTTTATACTACGGACGACAAACGGCAGGCGTCTGCCATATTAAAATGCCATTGTGTAAGTGATGATATTTGATTTCACAGTTTAACTTCACTGAAATGATTAGAAAAACTGGTGCTGCAGTCGATACAGAACACGGTGTTCATTTATCTGCTCATTTGTTTCTTGTGTGTATTTACAGATTTAAAACAGTGAAGGGTTCAGTAGTTTGTGCTGATCCACAGAAGCGTTGGGTAAAGGATGCCACAGCTTATGTGGATAATAAGAGGAGGACAAATAAATAAACAGCACGCCCTGTAAACTCCACGACAACATTATAGACCACCCCCTGTTTCTCAGTGTCGCCAGAAGTGACCTAAAGGACATTTTGGGATGTTTTTAAAACAAAAATTAAAGCTATAGCTATACAAATGGTCTGTTGAGTTCTGTTGTGTTGTGTTTGTATTCTAAATGTAAGGTGTGTTAGTCTAGTATTAGTGTTAGTTAGTGTGTATGTGTGTGTGTGTGGGGGGTCAGTCAGTGGGTAGTACAAATGCTGTACAGTACAAAGTTCACATGCATACTGTTAACCCGTGTTTGAAACTAGTGTGTGTTTAAACACTGTTAAACCCTTCATTCATGCTCAGATACTAACCTAAAACTGATTCAGATCCACTGAACTGAAAACACATGACATTTTTCCATCATTAAATCATGTTAATGTGTGTAAAGAGCTGCAGTTTTTTCCTCTGTGAGAGTTGAAGGTTCTGCGGTCAGCTTTCAGAAGAGATGGGTGGGTTTGGTTAGAATGTGGGGGCTCTCGCTGTCTTTCTGAACAGAGTGGTGGGCAATGTGTTACATGGCTGTTTCCACACAGGTAATTTTATTCTGTCTCAAATTCACATTATGACAATTTGTAGGACATACAGTACTTACTTACTTTTGCCCTTATTTCAGCCTTGTCTTAAATTTAAACTATAATGAAGCATCTTTTAAGCCAATCAACAGATGTATTTATTTGTGTTCATAAAATATATTTAGTGGTTGGGCGTTGTATCTTTGTTTTACAACAATATAAGAGCTAAAGTCTGAAGTTAATGAAAGATGGGTCAGTTTTCTGTCATCTGCGATGAGTCACACATTGTCAGAATCACAAAGAACTTTGTTCACACACAGAAGAATTTGTTGTGGTTCCCTGAAGCTCGGAGAACACACACATATATATACATAACACACAAAATAAAAACATGAAATGCGTAAAGTAAGTAATATTACATAAAGCATAAGTTGTGTGCAGATATAGTGATGGTAAGTATATATTCAACTGCATATAAAAACATTACATGTAAAGAGATTGTGTAGTGACACAGGGATGTAAAAACACTAGTGTCATAAGAGAGTTTCTATAATTAAACACTTATACCTGCATTGCATCCTCATTCATGTGAACCCACACTGCGGCACAAGACCACAGCACAGAGATGATCAGAGATCAGAGCTTTTCCACTCATCATACAGAGCTCTCTCTCTCTCTCTCTTTCACACACACTTTCTCCATTTCTGCACTGAAGGTTGAGGGCTGTGTGTGTGTGCGTGTGTGTGCGTGTGCATAAAGAGCAGAGGAAATGAAAGTGTGAAATATTTGGCTTGTGAAAGTTTTCAGTCACTGTTCTGTCTGTTCACACTGAAGATGAAGCTGATTGTCTGTTTTCCGGTCGGTGTGGCAGTAATTCTGAGCTGTTTCACAGCAGGTGAGTCTGATACTGTCATATTTATGATGCTTTACAAATAAATCCACACGTTTTTAATGTTCAAATACACTGAAATAGAGTTCATGAAATAATGCTGCTGTAAAGTTTGTGAAGTTTGTTTTAAACTAATGCTGTGAAATTAAAAACAATTGTTACGATATATTTTTGTGATGTATTTTGGTCATGCAGTGGTAAGTCAGCGTTCAGCGAGCTGCTGTCTGAAGACAAACAGTCACAGAATACATGTGAACAGAGTGAAGGATTACAGGATCCAGAAAGCAGGTGTTTGCCTGATCAATGCCGTTGTGTAAGTTAGCAGACAGTCTGAACTTACTGTAACTCTACTGCTCAGATCCTAAAACAATGTATTCAAATCACTCACAATCAAACACTTTCCCCTCCTCACCTCTTAAGTGTTTTTTCTACCGCTTTTATTTTTGTTTTTAGCCTGTTGACTAGAAATGGAAAAGCAAAGTGTTACGATCAGGAGTCAGACTGGATCATAAAGGTCATGAAGATGGTGGACCAGAAGAAGTCGCAGACAAAACAAGATGATAGAATCACTGACAGAAGACAGAAAAAGAGTCGAGGAAAAGGACGCAGACAGAGAAAACGGCAACGAGGACAGAAATAAAATAAGATTTTAAAAGTACTGATTGTCCTGCACTGCCTGTTGGGATTTAGGATTTACTAAAGTTATAATAAATAAAAATATTGGCTATATGCTTAATGATCCTGTTTTATTTCTCCATGTTTCTCTAAAAATTATTGGTGTTTTACATATTTTGCATGTTTGTAAGTAATTTAGTTTTGTATGCGATGCTTTTCTAGTTTATAAAGTATAAAATGTACTGTTATAAAGTTAAGTTTACTTTTCACAGATTTCACTTTGAAATAATTTACAATAAATAAATGAAGAACAATTTTTGTCTCTGTTTTTGGTATGAATAAAAATAGCAACGAGAACAAAAGCAAATGTAGAATAACAGAAACACTATAGAGTTATGATGGCTTCAACACACTTTTGTTTTAAATTTGACCACCAGGAGGGGCTGTCTGACAGCATATACGCCCCCCAAACGTCCACTTTACTAGTGTGTTTATAAAGCAGAGGAGGTTTGTAGAACAGCGCTCGCATATTCCATATATATATTTAATCGTATTATATAATGTTTTAATCAGTCATGCTTTCAGATGGTAAAAAGAACCTGTTGTGTAAGACATTCTTTTGCTTTCTGAGAAGATGTTACAGGACAGGAAACTGAAGCTCCTCACGGTTTCTGTTTTGGTTTGTGGTGAGTTTCTTTATGACTGAAGGTCATTTACTTCTTCTTAGCTGTCTCACGTGTGCTGTAGTCTTATGAAGTTGTGGGTCTGCTGTAGAAGTGTGTGTGTGTGTGTGTGTGTGTGTGTGTGTGTGTGAAATGAGACACCTGCTGCTTCACCTGCTGATGGATCTCCATCATTTCTCTCAGGTCACTCAGGAGGAACTTCATCTGTGCACCTGGATCTCCTGCAGTGAACATCAGAGGAACATCTTGAGGAACAGTTTACTTCTCCAGCTCAGGTCAAACACCTGGATCTAATCCAGAACGCCTCTCTCTCCTGAAAGCCCTCATTAGATCATATTTCCATGTAATTACTCTGAAATATAATGTTTGATTCCGTGCTGACTTTGACTATGTTTCTGTGTCGTTCTCCTCTTCCTGAAACTTCAGGGATGCTGCTGTGTTGTAGAGATAGGAGGCCAGAGTTTGCTTAAAGGATTTTCAGTGTTTAAATAAAGAGGTTAACTGGGGTCAGTGTGGATCACTGGGTGTGAGAGACATTAGGTCCAGCTGTGTGCCTCTGATTAGAAAACAGTCTATCTGATGGGGATTTGAGGTCTGACCCGGCATCTATCCAGAGACCTGATGTGTTTAGGGAGAGAGGGTGATGATAAAGTCAACATACGAGGCAAAAATAATGCAGTCATCTCTACAGAAGGGCAGACCTAACAACAACAACAACCGTGTGCTGTATTCTAAGTCTTCTTAAGCCATATGATTTGTGTGATGAAGACCAAACTGTACATTCTTAACAATAGCCGTCATTCTGCTCAGTATTTGAATCTGTAGTCCAGAGCTCTGAAGGAGATCCCAGGACACTGACCTACATTCAGAGATGCTGAGAATGGACTGTAGCTGTCGCTCGCGTGTGAGACGTCTTATCAGTAAACATTGACTCAGTTAGACAGAGCAGCTGTTTGATAATGAGATCTCAAATAATTACACAGACTAATCCTACAGAAAAATTACAGATTGATTTGTTTTGATCCGCTTTCTGGTTCTGCAGTTCAAAACTTCTCAAGCTTGTTCAGTTCAGTGTCTCAAGAGAAAATTTTAGTTAATTGATCCTCTAATAGACTGAGAATTCAGTGCATGCAGACAATATATTATTAATATAATATACAGATATTTTCAGAATCTGTACCATTTTGCTGACAACATTCAACTTTTCTTATAAAGCAGCTTTGAGATTATATGTATTGTGAAAAGCGTTATACAGATAAGTGTGAACTGAACTGAATGTCAGGTTGACTAACACTAGTCAGTGTGTTAGTCTAACACTAGTCAGTGAGTCAGTGTTTGTGTGTATGAGGCTTTTAGGAAGAACTTACACGACCCAATTAAGCCACTGCAGCCCTTTAGGGTTGTTCCCAAATGCACCAGCAGCAGGGGTCTGGAGATCTAGAGGGGTCTGTGCTCAAAGTTTAAGCTCTACTGTGACCCCCCCATTTCTTTTCGCCATGGTTACACATCCATGACAGACAAATATAGAAGCACGAGGCTTCCAGCAGCAGATGACATGATCACTGGTGCTCTGTCTGCCACCCTCATTATTCTCCAGCTATCTGCACTGAGAGGAGCTTCTAGTTGAAGGTTGGTGTGTATTTGTCAGCCCTGTTACACCTGTCAGAGTCCAGTCCAGTTCATTAGTAAAAGCAGGCATGGAGCTCCTGGATTCTGGATTCACTGAGTGATGGATACAGATTCTTTCTCTTCTCTGCTGAATAATGAAACAGGTTTATGTTGGAGATGTGCTTCAGTTTGAGACATTGTGGAAGGCACAGTGTGGTCAGATCTTCTCCAAACAGAGGTTCATCTGACAGGGTCACTGAGGCATGCAGGTGAACGGGGTTAAAAGAGGTCAAGTTATAAATTCAACAGGCTCTTTGGTACTTGCAGTGGTGAGATCTGAATTTTAAAGGAATTGTTTCTAATCCTTCTTATTCTCTGTGGAACTCAAACAAAGTCATACAATATGTTTGTTTGAGAACAGAACCTGATACAAAACAGTATTTATAAGTGATTATTTTAGCTCTGACTGATGTTGCGCTGCATGCACATGACGGCATGTATTCTCCACAGATATTCTGTCACCACAAAGAGAAAGACAGAGAGAAAAATATAAGATAAAAAGATAGAGACACATGTGGTAAAGCAGCATTTATATTTCAGCTCTGGTGTGTACAGGCTTGTCTGAACCATCAACAGCAGCTCCCACCCTCCTCCACAGACCCCGGGCAACATGCCTGATTGTCTGTCAGTCATTGTTGGAGGGGCTTACACAGTAGAGACATCTCATTTACACTCCTGCCACCCCCCTTACACACTGGAAATGTGACGTCACTTTTGTGGTAGGTGACGGGGTTTATGTTAGTTCCTGTGTGGGGAACAGCTGACAGAAGCTCTTTTCCAAGAGCAAGAAGATCGATTTCATCTTAAATACCAAACATTGGGTTTTTTAAGAGGCCTGATATAATTCAAGGCCATCGCTGGTAACAAAACAAACATTTAACAACTGCTGGTGTGCACACAGTATATATAATAAACAGTATATGTAATATACAGTAGTGGCCATTTATTGAAAATCCACACCAAGCAACTGACAAATAAATATCTTATTTAAATAGAAAGAAATAATGACAGGATTTTCAGTTTGGCATGAACTATGTCTTTAAGCAATTATGATACACCAGCCACAACTCAATGTGTTCAAAGTTCAAAGTGCAAAAAGGTTAAAGGTCAGCAGTTTTATAATGTCGTATAGTCCAAACGAACTAAGACTGCAACTATCAGACGTTTAACAGCAATTTAAAGAAAATGCATTTAAATAGACTGCAAACACACTTAAATAAAAATGTCCTTTTTATTTAATGCCACAAAACAAGAAGTGTTACATAACATTTGCTGCCATGAAAATACATATAAATGAAAGAATACATGTACTTCAGTTTTATGTATAACCTGAAGTCGTTTAGAAAACGTGAAGCACAAACTATCATTCAGGTCCGCACTTACGCACAGACGCACGTTTCCACGCACGCATAACCGCGACAGCAAGCGCACGCGTGACGCGCTTCAGAAGCGCTGCTGCGGTCAGAGCGCGTCACTCAGTGCGGGATCCCGCAGCTGACAGACGCTCCTGCGCTCGGTGTCTCCAGCGCTCTCCGGCTCTCCAGCCGCACTTTACGCACGGGGATGCGGGCGCGTGGAGCAGCGTGAACATGGCCGTCTTTGGGATTTATTCATTTCTCGTTGCTTTTCACTTGTTTGTACCGAGTGAAACATTAAGGAATTATCCAGAAAATGAAGGTAAGCTGTGCGGCATCCGCTGTCACATTCGTGCGCTTTGGATGTTCGGATCACAGCGAAAGATGATTGTGATGCAAATGTTATGTTTGTTGTTATGGTTGTTATGTTTGTGGTTATTGTGTCAGGTTGCTTGGACAATGACAAATAAATATGTGACACACATTTGCTCAACTAGACAATTAATTAGAAAAAGATCAGAGAGATTTACTCCCACAAGAGACTTCATATTCAAATCTACTCAAAGCCATATATCATGTACTTATATCATGTACTTTGACCCGTAAGAGTGACATTTGAAATTGTCATCAGCCGGAAGTTGTGAAGTAATGATGTCATTTCTCTTAAGAAATGAGTTGTGTGGTTTACAGATCTGTGATTGAAGGTTTTTGCTGTGTTGACAGTAATTCTACAGTAATCATCTGATATGTTCAGATTTTGTGAGATTATGATGCTGGGTGACAGATTTGTATTTGACACACAGTTCACACGCACTTACACAAAGAGCCTGAAATATCAGACAGAATGAAACTCGCTGGATTAAAGCAGGTTTGCTCTGTTACAAGATTAGGATTAAGTCCTTCATTGTGCTTCTGTCTCAATGGTGGAGTTAATACACATTCACACAGAATATCAGAGGATTTGTGTATTTAGTCATGATTTCTGTAAGTGTCTGGAGGCTTTGGGATTAAAAATAAATGTTTTTAGCTGTTAGATTTACTCTGTAATGTCTCTGTTATGCAGTTTATCTGATGAGATAAAAAACGTTTTCAGTGTGTGAAACCTATGAGCAGATTTTAAATGGCAATGAAAATGTTCAACTACTCAAAATCATACACACAAACAGATCAGATATTATTGTGTTTTCCCTTCATTAACCTGCTCTCTGCCTCATGTTCAGCTTTAATGTGTTCTGATGTTGTGCACATCTCATTAACAGTGTTGTTTTTATCACCGGTGGTCTGCTGTCGTGGGGCTGAAGCTCAGGCTCTCTGATTCCTGTGAGGATTTATTGGATAAGATCTCTGCGTGTTGTTAATGCAACACTTAATTGTTTAGAGACCTATTCAGAGTTTGACAGTGGTTGATTTCACACATATAAGGCCGAGCTTTTTATTTTAATTAAAGGTAAAAGCATTTGTTAAAATTTGAATTATTAGTTTGTGTCATTAAAGTTAATGCTCATTGTGTGATGTGTGTTATCAGTCTGACTGATAGTAGTAATCGTGTAATCGTGTCTTGGTTAAAGCAGGTCAGGGTTGTTTCTACAGCTTCAGTGATCATGAATTGTGCGTCTTCACTTCCTGTCAGCAATCTTTCCTGCTCTTTAATCTTCATTTGTACATTTGGAGGCTGAAACTAACTGTTCTGTGTTTATCCAGAGCTCTTATAAACAGTTTGAACACCCACAGAATCTGTTGGGTAAGAAATGCAAGAATATCTTTATGCAGTTGTCAGGGCTGTAGACTGCTTCTCTTTAGCACAGCCTGTATCTCTGTGTCCTGTTGAGGAACAGTGTGAGATGTTAAAGGCTGTAGAGAAGACCTCTGACTCCATACCAGCAGTGACTGACAGCAGCTGCATTTCAAACATCTGTCCAGAGAGCTGTTCAGTGTCAACCTCTTACAGTAGATTAGCTTCTCTGTTTGGATTGGAGGCTGTGGAAACTGTACTGCTTTGGCTCTGTGTTTTCAGCTTGTAGTCTTTCTCCCTGATTTAAGACATGTGGCTGAAGTGATTTTTCAATGTGAGAATAAAAGCAGATGTTTGCAAATTACTTGTGAAGTTCCACATTTGTAAGTGGTTTTGGATGATAACGTCTGCTAAATGATGTAAAATACTTCACACCACATTTTTTAATATACATTTGTAGCCAGAGTCAAAGCAAATTTTAAGGTCAATTAAACTGAATCTGGGCAAAAGCTGCTTTCATAGAGAATGAGAAACGTTCATGTAGTCATGCGATTAGAAATTATAATGTGATATCAATGTCCATATGCTCAGAACAGATTTTCTGCTTTAAAGAGACGACACTTGAGTTCATCAGTGACTACACACGGGTGAGAGTGACCCCACTGTCCTCTTCCTCTCCAGCTGCTTATCTTTCCATTCACCTCTCTGTCTTGACCCGTCCTCCTTCTTTTTCCATTTGTCATTCATTGGTGGAGGTTGTTGCTGATGGCTTCAGTATTTTTGGTGGTAAGGGTGACTCTCATGTCTTCTCTGGAGCTGCTGAGTTCTCTGTCACCTCGAGAAGATTCCAGACTCTTCCACCCAGAGCTGAGAGCTAATGATGAAGACCTCGTCCTCTCACCAGCTACTGCTGTAGTGATCTGCACAGACCTCGGCCTGATGATGTACAAGCCTGTAACTATACATTCAGATGTGAGAACCAAATAGACCACTAATAAAAAAAAAGTATCAGTCGATCTGAAATATCATCTCTTAGTGATTTTGATTTGACTATATCACCTCTCAAGTACAGTAGGAACACCAGCTTTGTGAAACATAGCATACAAATTCTCTTCACCAGTAAACCAGTGCTTGTATTAATGGACTGTGTGAGATCTGTGGTGTGGAGCTGTATTAATGTGTTTTATTAAATCTGTCTTTGAAGGAAAGGAAAATGAATTCCAGATCATGCTGAATGATGGGTTTATGAGTTCATCAGAAATCAGACACACAAGCACAGGTGGTTAATGTCATAATCTGAACTCAGTTAAGTGTCATTTCCAGCTGTGACTGCATGTTTTTTTTCCCTCTAGAGTGTCAAGTCATGAAATTTGCTCAATTGCTCCGTATCTGCTCTATAAAACAAAACACAAACCCAGTTTTCACATCAACCAGCCATCAAAGAGCGGTTTGAAACATGCACACTGTTTGTGTGTCACACAAACCCTTTGACAGTCACTTTGAATTAACATTTCCCCCAGATGGTTTTTGAGTTTTCAGTTTTCCTTCTTTTCCCTCTTTTCAAAATCCTCACAAAAGGGGCATGCACATGTGCCAGGAGAGAGAGAGAGAGAGAGAGAGAGAGAAAGAGAGAGAGAGAGAGAGGCTGATGATCAGCGGGAAAGAGGAGGAAAATCTGAGGTTTGCATGTGATTAAGAATTAATCACCCGGTTGCGAGAGCTGTTATTGGTTTGGAACGGTACTGAAAGTGGGAAGTTCAGACTCAGAGGGAGATTGAAAGACTTTTATAAATAGCAGCGTCAACCTCAGAAAATACTTATGTGAGAACCGATTTCTGGAGGAGATGCGAGTCACATGGTTTAGAAAGATCAAAACTGAATATCTGACCTCACCTGGTTTTAAATGTAGACTGTATTTAGGTGTGTAATTTCTTTGATTCTGGGGGCACCAAATGGAATTACAA
>JAZGTK010022583.1:0-10228 GCA_036877625.1 Ambastaia sidthimunki | reverse complement strand
TCAGATACCTTTCTCCACTGCCACATCTCCCACAGTCAACACTGCTGTAAGTATTCATCATTTATTCATCTGAAGTTAATGATGCTTTTATTGATAATCTAGCAAGTTGGCAGTTTGTCTGATTGCTGAAGCTTTTAAATAAATAACATTATTAACAGAATACAGTGCATGCACATCTGATCATGTAGCAGTGTTGTATAGTTTGCACTCGATTGATTCTCTGTCAGGTATCGGGTAAGCGCTCCATGATCCTGTCAAATGAAGCCCGCAAGGAGAAGGTTAAACAGGTTAAAGCTCTTAAGGACGAACGCAGGGCGGCTCTTGATGGTCGACACCGGTACCTCATCTTTAAGATTGCTTATGGGATTGGCCTGGAGGAGGCGGAAGTCGAGGATGCCATCATCTCTGATGACAAGGTGGGCAATATATAACTTTGTTGATCTTTATGCTGAGATCCTCAAATTCACATCATCAGAGAACAAGTTGTTGCCTGATCTTAAAATGTTTGTTTTTTCTGCAGTTCTTCATGATTGAACAATTCTCAGCCAGTAATTCAAAAAGCTTGATGTTCTTCTACCAAGTTGGACAGTCGGTAAAACACACATCTTGGTGATGATTGTAAATTATCTTGAAACATTTGCAATTTATCTTAGTAACAAGCCCACATCTGTTCATGTTTCTCTACAGTCCAGCTGGAGTGACACCATAAATTTAGCCACTGGACAGAGGAAACTGTTTATTACAACATGCTCTGCAGAGGTACAACAACATAAAATAGGGTTTCTAGAGACTATACATCCTTTGTCGTACTACGAGGCTGGTTTAAATGTCACTAGTAGGCAGGACAAGTGTGTGTCCCTGCAGTTAATGCAGTTTAAGTAGCTTTGGATGGACAACGAATTACAGTAACTAAGTAACCATATATGCTTGTTGCTAGGCAGAAAAACAATGAAGCAGGTTACTCTTGACTCATCTATATTGGTTGCAGGCTCTAACCGGGCAGTGTTTGTTTTTCCTGAGAGGCACGGCAAAGGCCATAACAACTACAAACATATCGCAGGTCTGTGAACTGCTTTAGAGTGGAACTGAACCTGTCTATTGTTTGCCAGTCCGTGAATCGTCCTCTGACATTTCTCTGCAGGAGGTGCAATTCGGAATGCTCGACTGCTCCGACGGAAGCATCCTGCGCAGTCTGGAGCTGCTTTTTATCCCAGTCATGAACCCAGCGATCCAGTCACAAGAGGTATATGATTTCAGGAATTCAATGAAAAGCAGAAGTAAAATTCTGTTTGTTTTTATCACTGTGGTCTGTGGTTAATTCACACAACGCATGCTTAACAGAAAAGTTCAGGTCCCTATTCCTGAATTTCTTATTCAGTCCCGATGTTTTCATAAATGGAAAATTAAAAACAAGACGAGGACCAATTGCTACATACAATTAAGGGCAGAGTAGGCAATTTCAGAGAGGCTAACAATAGCAAGCTAGCTTTGAAAGCATAAGACCCCGCCCTCCCTTCAGAGTGTTCTCCAAAGCCACGCCTCCCCCAGCACACATGAACACATACATACAACACATTAAAACAAAATGCAATGTTTGGACGAATATTTTATGCTCCTGCACCTTCCATAGAAGATATATATTCATATAAATACATTTAGACCATTCAGTGATGGCTGTCAGGATGTGAAGAGACTTTCAACCAGCATAACAAAAAATGTTTCTGGAAAAAATCACCTGCCCTGCCTTTATGAATACAATTGTTACAGTATATCAATATTTCTTTTAGGACTGGGGGGCTTTGAAAGAGGGTAAAATGGACCCTCACGTACAAGACTTCTTGAGTTTAGTGGATAAGTTCAGCTCCTCCATTTCCTCATTGGTGAGAAACACAGAAGAAAACTTTCAGCTTCAAACGCTCCCATCGGCTACAGATCTGAGTCACATAAGGACACCTGCAGACTGCATCAATGCAGGTAAAGACCCCAAAATAACTAAAGATTATAATTATTTTCTCATTGACGTGTCTACATATGTGACAGCTCAGACACAAAAGGAAACATCTTGCAGAACGTTCTAGCTGCTGGCCTGAACTGTCATTTAAAAATGTTATGGTTCTTTTTTGGATCTTGACAGCCATTGGCCATCTGTGCTTCGAAGTGCTGGTATGCTTTCATCATTTGAAAAAAAACAGTGTGAATATTTTGCAAAATGTCTCCTTCTGTTCTCTTACTGTCTAAGGAAGAAACAAAGTCATATGGGCTTAAACAGCGTGATGCCCCTCCCTCAGATGACACATTCACAGTCTGTTAACTGACCATCTGATGCATGAAGCTCTCAAACATGACAAGAGCTGCCTGAAATCACCAATTTCAAACTTGGCTGCCTTTACTCAACATCTGGGAGTGAGGCTGTCTTTCAATCTGTCGAAACATTTTATTTTTTGGTAATTGAAATGAATTGGCACAAGTGATCACAAGTGTACTAAGTGATCTTAGCCAACTGTACTGTCATCACCAACAAAGCAATTCTATTTCTAACATGATTCAAGAATAACTAAAGCCTAGCCTGTAATTAAATGTTTAACTTCCTGGACTCTGTTGCATCAGTGTGTCTCACTTCATCATGCTGTTCCTTTAGTACATTTTGAAACTCCAAAATTGCAAGAACCTCATTGGCTCACACAGAATACGGTGTTCACACAATCTGGTTTTGGACTACTAAATACAGTTACATTGACACTCAATTTTTAAGTATTATAAAGAGTGAAACTGCATTCTATAAACAAATCGACTCAGTCATTCACTGTTTTAAAGGCCTGTGAGTAACAGAATAATCTGCGCTGAGGACCAGAACTTTTGGTTGAAGGTCTGCCTTGCAAACTTCTTGTGACATTGATGAACCTTTTTTGTTGGCTTTGACCCAAAGTTGATAACTCAGAGCTGGTGGAGGCTCTGGACGCTCAGCTGTTACACTGGGCCAAGCAGATAGAACATGTTCTGACAGAGAGCGAACGCATCAGAAAAGAGTCGGATGACATCGGACCCTCAGCAGAACTGGAGCACTGGAAACGCAGAATGATCACCTTCAACAGGTACCAGAGTTTCCACATCTTCTCAACATCAACTTTATTTCATTTAGTGTGCATTAGAAATCAACTTGCAGTACATATAAAGTACATATATTAAATGTTATATGTGTGTATGTGTGTGTTTTCAGTCTTTTAGAAGAAATTAAGAAACCCCACGTGCACAAGGTTATAGGTATTTTAAATGCAGCCAAGTCCAAGACAATAAAGAAATGGATAGATTTGGTAAGTGGTAAGGTTTTGATGAAATAAAAAAGCTTATTTTTTTATATTTAATTACAGAATGAAATGTTGTGCTTTGTTATTGTTTGTCTACAGGACAGAAATATCACGATTGTGGCAAACGAGGCTAAAAGTAACGTGAAATATCTCTACACTCTGGAGAAATTCTTTGAACTTTTGGAATTGTCCAGTCCAGTAAGCTCCAAATTCTTATCTGTTATACAAAAACACTATTATACACTATTTTAATTGTTAGTGGAACGTTCGAAAAATGTTACAGATATACGGAAAAAAGTTAACATTTAATGTATCATTTTTAACGTTTTTGTTACTTAATAGAAATGTTAGGGAAATGTTACAATCTAAAATAGTTTGTTGGGTCGTGGTTTGTTTGCTTCAGACCACCATGTTGGAACACATTCCCAAACTGATGAACAGCATACGCATGGTGCACAATGTGTCTCCATATTACAACACCTCCGAACACATGACATCACTTTTTGTGAAGATCACCAATCAGATGGTCAGCACCACAAAGTGTTACCTTTGCCAGAGCGTATCAAAGGTCTGGGACTTGGACAGGTCAGGTTGATGTCAAATGGTGCTTGAGATCTTTTCATCTGGAGCCTCTGACTTTGAATAAATGAATAACATTGGTCTGTACTTACATTTAGAAAGGAACTTCTCAAGAGGATCAGAGAATGTGTTCAGCTGAACCAGGAATATCAGAAATGCTTCCACAGGATGAAGGAGAAATTGCAGCAGAACCCCCTCGAACGCCAGTTTGAAGTTAGGTAAGCAAACCACAACTTTAAAGTTTCAAAACATGAAATTAAAGTTGACTTTTTTCTGATATTCCTGGTGTAAGCTTGTACTTCTAAGGTAAGAAAATTGCATTATATTTATGGTTGGATAATACAGTTTTGTCTTTCATACCAACAGTGAAAATTATATCTTTGGAAAGTTTGACACATTCTGCAAACGTCTAGAGAAGATAGCAGACATGGCCAGAACTCTGGAAGATCTCTCAGACCTGCAGTTCATGAAGGTCGAGGGCATTGAGAGACCGTACATGCGCTACCAAACAATTGTGACCAGCATCAAATCCAAGACCTACAACATCCTTGACCACCGTAAATTAGAGGTACTAACCGTTTACTTTAATTGTGACTTTTGTGTGACATCAACAATCATGATTTTTCTCCTTCAGTTTGAAACTGACTACACAGAGTTCAGAAGTCAAATTCGGGCCCTGTATCAGTCTCTGGAGGCCCTGATTGACACCTGTCTTCAACGTCCACACTCTGTAAGTCAAACATCACCCAACAATTTTATGTTGTAAGAATGTTTCCTTGAATGTTTTTATTAGTAACAAAAACAATAAAATGCTATTTTAAAATATATAAAATACAAATATGATACCAATGTTACTGCTTTTTTTGATAACTTGGTAGAACATTTGAACGTTCTAAGAACGTTGCCTGTTAGCTGGCTAGAGAATTGCATCATTCATTTACTCATTCTTTTACAATGAATCTTTTACAATGAAGCATTTACTGAACCCACAGACTGAGCAGGGCCTGGAACTCTTGTCTAAGTTTGATAATGGTGTGGGCAGACAAATGGACCTCAGCCAGAAGTATCTGGTTGTTCTTCAGAGATACGCAGGAGAACTTGAATTTGTGCGCAAACTCTTCCAAAGTCAGAAGGACGATCCCCCAGTTCAACGAAACATGCCCCCTGTAAGTGTAATGGAAGATACGTTAGCTGTCGCTGGTGTCTTTTCAGTTTTAAAAGTTAATCTGTTTATTTACAGGATTTCATTATATTTATTTGCAATTTTTTGTTAGCTTTTGTATTGTACCAATTTTTCAGTTTTTAAACTGTGACTCACCAGTGTTTCTTTACGTATTAAGTTAAATAAATTTTATTAAGAAACGACTTACAGCACTTTTGATAATACAGACACACATGTCTTGACCTATCAATTCAACCCAAGAAAACTTATTTCTGGCCCTGTTTTCCTAATATTGTTGGACACACATTTGTCACATTTGTGTTTCAGGTTACTGGGAAAATCGCATGGTCACGTAATCTGTTCGAAAAAATTGAATTGCCAATGTTAATTCTAAAAGACAAATTGGACCTTATACAGGTAATTTACACACATTTTACACTTTCATCATAAAATGCAATTAAAGGCAGATGCACATTTTACTGGAATTTGTGCCTGAAAAGCTTTTAGAAAGAAAGTTTTTCTGTCTTGACATCTAGAAACTGGATATGAAGAAAATTATTCGGGCGTACAACAACCTGGCTGCAGTTTTGTTGGAGTATGAAGTTCTGCTACATAGAGGCTGGGTGGAAGCCATGGAAGTGGGACAGATCTTTGGTCTTAAAGCTTCACTGCTCACCAGACACCCAAAAACCAAGGTTCCCAGTTGCCTTTTTAAATAAGGCTTTATTTAATCACTTCAAGCCAGTTCACACCGGTCTGCTGCTTATCAGAACATGTTTATCGTTAATGTCATTACTGTTAATATATGCAAGCTGAGTTTTTAAATAAATGAATATTGATACAATCTAAACTGTTCATTCAGTAGGTATAGCAAATGACAAGAGGTGTGATATATGGGTTTGCTGTATGGATTTGTACAGTGAATCTTGTAAAATGTTATTAGGTGATCTATGTGAATCTTGATCCGTTGGTTCTGGAGACATCGTGTGAGGCGAAGTACATGCAGAAATTTAATTATCAAGTACCCAATGTTGTGCTGGAAATGTGTGCCAATAAAGACCAGCTGAAGACCCATTATGACAAGTGAGTGCAAAGTCACAGTGTCACTTTATAGCCAATTTAATCTTCATGTTTTTGCATTGTTTTATGAAGATTATATAACCATTAAATTAAATTGTTCTGGGATCAGATTGCGGCAGCTGCTGGAGGACTTTGATGCAGCTGTGAAGCAGATACCCAGTGTGTTACAGCCCCTGATGAAGCCCCTCGTCAGCCATGTGGAAGCTGCCCTCTCCCCCGGGCTGACTGTACTCTCATGGAGTTCCTTCAATATCCACAACTGTAAACATTTATCACATCCTGAATATCTCTGAGCTGCTTTCTGGGACATGGTCGGTGGTCGACTAGCTAACCAGCTAGAAACCAGCTAACATATTCTAGCATAACACAAAAACTAATTTAAAGCTGCAATCACAAACTTTACATGTAAACTATACATGTAAAATAATGATATATAGTTTAATAATTTATGGAGATGTCGGGTCAGATTTGGCAGGAAATGTTAGTCTGGCATCATTTGACTTCAACATACAATGAAAAGTATGTGAAATAACCTGCAGTTTTAAGTTTCAAACAGAGATGGCGACAGAGAGGCAAAAGACTGCAGCTTTAAAATGGATTTTCCAGCATGGAAACTAATGATAATCTTTAAACCAGATATATCAGAAATGCTGAACCAATATTCTAACATGTCTCTGGTTCTTTCAGTCATTGATAGTGTGTACGAGGCCCTGAGAAAGCTGGAACAAGTATCAAAGGTTTCCATGGATATTCTAGAATGTCAAATTGAACGCATCCTACACAGCATGTCCTCCACCCTGTTACTGACACTGCCAGAGGACGAACCGGTTCTGGTCCAGAACTTCCTGACCAGCACAGAGGCTACTGTCAACACAGCGAGAGAGACACTGAAGATGTGAGGCGCTCAAAACAATCTGCAGATTTAAAACAGATGAAACACTGATTGTTTTGAGCATTCGTTTGTTTGCTTTACAGTGCCAGTCAGCAGGTGGAACGTTCCATGTTTGAGATGATTGAGGAACTGAAGAGAGGAATGAAACCTTCAGAACGGGTCAACTTAGAGGTTCACTTCAGTACCAAAACTTTTTATCTTGCAAACATAATAAAAATGTCAAACATGAAAAACCACAAAATTTTGTCACATTATCTTGATATGGATATGCTAATAATGTGTGTGTGAGGTAAAGATCAGCTTTGTAAATGCATAAACAACAGCGGAGGTGTGACATACCAGCCCAACATGGATCAAACACTGGGCCAAATATTATGTTAGCATCCTAAACAGTGTTGATAAGCAAAGTTGATCAGACATGTGTATAAGAGAAAACCCTCAGGTGTATTTTAATGTTTAGGACTCATATCAATGTCTGCATCCTGACGCCAAGCAGAAGACACGATGCCTGCAGTGCTTGCCATGCGCTTTCTACATCATGATGGGACAGATGTGTCAGAGGAATACAGAAGCACTGGTTAGAGGTACAGTCTGCATTCCTGCCCACACTGCACCCATCAGAAAAAACATCACAATATCACTTTAATATCTCAATCGTTTCTCCTTGACTGTAATGAGATCAGTGAGTGCAAATTGAGACTTTTGGATTTTCATCTGAAGAAAGTCTGCAATCCAATGACAGGAATTCTTTTAATGAACGTATGTTTATCTTAAACAGTTTTTTCTAGCCACAACCAAATCCTTCAGTGTCAACAAGAATTTTTAAAGAAACAGAAGTAGAATTTTATAATGTCAGAATTTTAGTTCCTGTTATCTGAATGGAAATCTGAACTCATTTAATTGTTGATTAATTGTCATAAATGTTTTTGTTCTCTGTATCTGAAAGCTACCAAACTCTCTCTGGATTCTTTGCGTTGTCGGCTACATGTTGCGAGCTCAAAGTATCGCTCTTCCCCTCCGAGTGGAGCTGTCGCTCAGACGCCTCTTTTCAAAGCTGCCGTTGAGCTGGCCATTCCCAACCTCGTCCTCAGACCGAGTTTAGAGGAAATACAGGTACTGATGGGAAAAAACAGGTAGCACAATATTAATACATGTATCTGAAGTATGTATACCAATATACATCCATATACCACAATTACTGAGATGGTTTGATGCAAACTCTTAGTTGTTCATATACACGAGGAAGCGGAAGTAACGCATGGGTTTAAATTTGCATATATACATTTGGATTTAGAGTTAGTTTAACGTTTCCATTAAGTAACAAAAATGTTCAAAACGTCCAGTTTTTTAGACATTGTATTAACATCATTGCCTGGTTATGAGAATATTATTCAAACATTTTTTAAATGTTAAACTTTTTGTAAAGTTTATAAAATGTTCCACTAACAGTTTAAGAATAACTTTGGTATATAACATTGAAAAATGCTTTTTAAATGTTACTGCAAGCACTTTTTGATAAGGTTGAGAGAACGTTAGATGTTTTGAGAACATTCCCTGTTAGATGGGTAGCTATATGAAATTTACAAATCCCAAACACTTTTGTCTGTGTTGGGCAGGGAATTCTTACTAAAGTTGGGACCACAGTGCTTTCGGCAGCAAAGGATATTCCACTCTGGAATTATTCCCATATCCATCAAAAACAACTGCAGGTAATTGTCCCCTGTATTTACAACAATGTTCTGGTTTAAAAGCAGGTGAAGGACATGTTTCAGCAGAACTCGTGTGCGTTCACAGATCGAGCAGTTGGCAGCCCGAGAGCTCGGAGACGACAACAAGGTGACTAAACAGATCACACTGAGGGCACTGGACAGACAGCTGGCCGAACACAAGGATGTGATCAAGGCCATGGCCCAGCTGAGCTCTGTGGTGTCCTCTCTCAAAGTGAATGTTGGGGACATTGTGGAGGGACTGTGTCACTTTTCTGCTCTGTGGAACCAGGTGCTCTAGAAACAATTACATTTACTTCAGTTACTCAATTACTGCTTAGTGCTACAATATGGACTGCTTCTAATTGATGATATTTAAAGGAACAGCTCACTCAAAATTAAAATTCGGTTATTTGAATTTGCATGCTTATGTTTTTATACACATTATTTTTAAAATGTACATTTATTCATGCAGATACTTTTATTCAAAGCTACTTGTAGTTCGTTTACGTTACAGTAGATCAATATGTGTGTAGTCCTATTGATTATTAGTAATCAGTGTGAATATAATTCGGTTTTATGACTATATATAATTATGTTTCATGGTCATATTTATGACACTTAAATCTAGGATCCAACAGAACAGGTGAAAGCATTTTTGGAGACCAGTCCGTCTTTGCCAGAGTTCAGCCGCCAGCTCTCTCTGTATTCTGTACGTAATATTTTTAATACACAGTAGAGATTTAAGAAATGCAGTATAAAGTTTTTAAGATGACTGCACAGAGAGTGATCCAAGCTTCCTCTACACATATTTAATCAGAAACTTGAGACCCAGGTGGAGGAGCTTGCAAACACAAGTGCTGTGGGCCCCATCCTCTATGTCACAGACTCGCTCAAGCTGTCGCTCACTCAAGAGTGTCGGGCCTGGAAACGAGCCTTTGGGACGGCTTTGAACCAGCAGGCCTCCGCAGACATGGCCGAGTTGAGTTCTTTTGTGGAGGGGGTAAGCAGACAACTCCAAAGACCCATTTCTGACTTGGATGGCGTGAGGGGAGCCATGGCCGCCCTACGGGAGGTACGAGAGCAGGAGATTCGGATCGACGCCATCATCGGACCCATGGAGGAGTCGTTTGCGCTGCTCAATCGGCACGAGCTCTACTTCAGCGATGGAAATGCAGAAAAAATTGATGGGATAGTGTATACCTGGAAAGAACTCAATGTGATGGTTTGTGATTGTGATTGTTTTAAGAGTCTGTGGTCATAATGTTTGTGATTACAGAATGCTTGTAACAACTCGTGTGTTGTTTACAGTGTCATTCTGTTCAATGACACAAATAACATCATGTCAAATCTGTCATAATATAACAATCTCTACTAACACACCGATAATGTTCAGAACATTACAAGAATGAAATCAGAATATAAGCTTTGTTGCTTAAAGTCGAATGTCTATTAACTTAGAGGCTGTTAAAATGACAGTTTACCCCAAAATGTTTCTCCTGCC
>JAZGTK010022582.1:0-10228 GCA_036877625.1 Ambastaia sidthimunki | reverse complement strand
AGTAGGGAAAGGTCCGATCTCTGAACCACAGCAGTTACAGAGGTCAGATCATCAGACCACACATGCAATGACATGCAGTAAAACACACACACTTAGAACTTTTAGAACACACACACTGTAGTAGTGAACTCAGATATTTAAGTTTTCTGAAAAATGTAAATGGTAGCCAGGAAGTTGCCAAGGCATAGCTTATCGGTCTCTAGCATTCTGTGTGATTTTTAATACATTGCTATGAGGTTGCTAAGGTGTTGCTAGGCAAACACATAAGACAACCACATGGATGTTTGCTGGTCCAAGACCCTGGCCATTAAATATGCCTTGTGTCTCAACTTTTGTGTAAGTCTATAGAATTTAGAATTTTATCACCAGCCATGCCACAATCAAAAACAATTTTCGTAGCAACGGTAATAGGGATTTGATTAGCCTCTGTCAACAGTGCATCATTTAAACAATACAGGGCACCATTTGGTGTATATGGTGTATATTACTGGCTCTTGAAAGTTTGACTAAGCTCACGGATGGCATTTCATCTCCCATATCAAAAACCTTTATCAAAAGAGAAATATCTGTCAATCTTTCTCCTACTTTATCTTTCATGCTTTTGATGCAACATTTAAAGGTTTCTTTCTCAGATCACAGTGAAACTGTCCTTTTCTATTAACAAAAGAAAGCGTTGATACTTTAAATTACTTTACACACACATACAAGCTGTGTTCCAAAACTCAGTGACATAATTTTAAGCCATCATAGACAAAGCATATGCTGTCCCAAAAGCTATGTTTTTTTTTTGTAATTTTTGTCAAATCCTAAGACAGTACTGGATCCCTTTGTGAATGTAATCCCAGAATGCATTGAAACAAGTTTAGTGAAAAATGTAGTTCTAATTTAGAAAATGTACTGATTTAGTTTATATTTATGTGTAATGTATTTTAGGCTTACTGGAATACTGTTGCTAACATCAAACTCTACTTTGATTTAATGACGTGACATCTGTTAGCTTACATACAGCTGCTGATGGATGGCTCTAAATTAAAGACACTGGTCAGCTTAACCAGCTATCAATCAATCAATTAAGCAACCAATCAAACACAGCATCCCACAATTACAATTTGCCTCAAGATCAACTAGGCTCAATCCAGCAAGCCTGAAAAGATATTAATTAGAATAAGACATGATCTATGGTCATTCTGTGCCCAAAGGGTCAGTAAAGAACAATAGGAATGTGACTAATGCCATGAAGTCTAATCCATCTAGCTGATTCTTGTCTAAAACCACAGGAAGACGCTGACTGACTGGCAGGTAAAGATGACATAACAGATGTTTTGAGCAGTTGTCAGAAAATCTGAGAGTACAGTTTTAAACATTTTTGAGACTTAGCAGAGTTCTGGCAAAATTATCAGAGGGCTCAAAGTAGAGAATGCATCCAAGTTTTAAACAAATTTTAACTCTTTACATCAACAGATCAACACCCTGTTATGTTCCTGAGCTGAATTAATAAAAGCTAAATGGCTGCTAAAAATGCAAATAAATTGTTAAGATGGAAGGCTATCTGACAACTAATTTGCTGGATTTATATGTAGTTTCCACTAAAAGCAGTACTATAGAAGTAGCACGACTGTGTAACATAGGTGGAATGGACTGTCTTGTAAGTCCAGCCTACACATATACACACTAATGCTTTAATATAAAATTTGTTTAAATTAATAAAGAAAACATAAGAAAACTTGATTTTGTTTAACATTATGTACTTGGAAGATGAGAATAAACAAGATAAGGAACATCAAATGAGATACAATCTAATGAGGCACATTTCTTTTTAAATGCAATACAGTACAGTAGACAGAGATGCCCAGACCAACAGGAAGGTCTTTCCTACTGGTCTTTTCTAAATTGGACATACTTCTATGTGTGTGTAGGTGAATGGCAGAGGAAAAACACTGTGTAAAGGCTATTTTAAACTGGTTCAGAAACAAACAGTAAACAGAATGTGCACACACACATAAATGGACACAGAAGCAAAGAGCCAAGCTGTCCTTACTACCCTGGTCGCCATTACAGATCCAATGACCTAAGAGCAGTTTTTTCCATCATAAGAATAATGTTTGACCTGGGACTCTTCTTTATTCAATAAAATAAAAGCACTTAATTCAGGCCAATTACACTTGACGGAGGAAAACCAGCAGAGCAAGAGAGGAAGGAAAACAGAGTGAGTGTTTAAGGTCAATACTTTCATTTAGTCATCAAGGTGGGTTGTGAGCAATGTGTTTAATGACCATCAATAAAAGCTCCATAGAGGCTACAATGTACATCACCTGCACTTCACGGGCAAGAGTTAAACATTTGACACTGAATGATGCTGCCTAAACACACACCTAAATGCACAACATATTACATATTTCTCACATCCTTGGAAAATAAGCCCTAGCACATCGGTGCATTCATATACAATCATTTTTATTTGTACATTATTTGCAAAATGTTCTTTAAGTTTTCAGTGTACATGTAGTTTATCAAGTAAGAAAATCAAAAGGACACTGTGTATTGACAAATTAATTAACCTGCAGGCCACAGAAGCTTTGCCAGAATTCTAGTCTGGGTTCTATCCGAGCTAGATCAATGCAGATCGATCCAGACTAGATCATTCAGCTAGACCTAATGTACTAACAATAGTGCGGGAGATAGAGTTGGGAGAGTTTGGACCAGGCAGAGGAAAACAATGCGTATGTGGGATACATTTTTCTGTGCAGCATGCTCTACTATATATTATATGCTATATATTATATTATATGTACATTTAATTTGCATATGTAATCTATAACAAAGGTCAGTACTTACTTCTAGAGCTTTGGAGCGATTGGCAAGAAGTTTCTCGATTTCGCGTGCAGCATTTGCCACCAGCTGCTGAGCGTTGTTTTGTCTGACAATGTAGTGCCTGTGAAATTTAAAGAAAACCTAAGAGAGATAAAGAGAGAGATTTATATATTTTTGAAACCACTGTAACTTCAAATTGGTTTGTCATATTTGCAGAAATGTGTCTCAAAACCCTTCAATTAACAAACAAATGGCAGAAAAAAAAGAAAAAAAAACTACATTTGTGCTATAGCCTTGACAGGCACTATTTATTTTTGAAGTACATGTAAATCTTACTAGTCATATAAAAAGTTTATCCTAACAGCTGACTGAATTATAAACCTTTTCATCAAACTAAAAAAAAAACTAGCTTATAAACTTAAGACACGCTTAAGTGAATAAAGATAATAAGAGTTTGATTATAGAAAATGTTTCTTCTATGCCATTAATTATTTAGTGGCCAGAGGGTCTCCTGTAAAACATTATTTCTGAAGAATAAGGTTTTTAATCCCTGAAACTCTTAATAAGTCTGGGATTAGTTTACAAGTCTGATGGAAGGAACCTAGAATAAATATTCTAGGTTCAAGTACCTCATATTCTGTAGCCGTTATATATGACAGAACAATCAGAACCTCATGACCCCAGTAAGAAGACCACCTGTTTATATACTATTATAGCTCCCTAGCAAGTTTAACAGCTGGCAGGAGGATTGATGGAATTCTTTGGCTTTCTCTGGTTGTAAATTGGATATTAGGGTTAGCAGAATGGCACATGTGGATGAGCCTGGCTGACAGAGGTGCTGGTTCAGTTCCGCTTAGGAAGCTGTAGATAAGTGGCCATGGTGTCTCTGTTGGTGGGCTTGCCACCATTCATCAAAAGCAGCTTATAGTAAATTCAGGGCAAACACGTGGTGGTCTGAAAGACAGAGTCATGTGATCTTACATCTCTGAGAGTATGCAGGCCACTCTCGGCATCAATCAACTGCAATAGCTCCTCTTGTATCTGCTCTGCCCATTTCCGGGTCCTGTGAACACAAGGAACCAGTCAGATTAGCTACTGTTTCTAGGTTTTTATTAAAACAATTTAACATGAAAAAGGTGAAAAATATTTTTATTACAACATGACATATATTCATAGATAGATGACATAGATAATTAATGCTTTTTTTTGATTTTTGGAATCTAACCCACTTGGGCTTTCATGTGGGTGTAAACATAGTACCACTGATGTTACTGAAAGATTTTACAATGCAGTGTGAAGTGTAGCAGGAATTAAAGAACAGCTAGGTAACACATTCAGGAATGTTCAGCAGAATCATCGGAAAACTCTCAGATACTCGTTATTCCACTTCGAATTGGATCATGAGTGGAAATGACCCGTCTTAGAGGAGATCCTCTCTGCTCCCTGCCTGCCTTGGAGGCAGTTAGTCATTTAGAATGACATTTCTGTCACGCAAAGCTATAGTAACAGATTCTGAAGTTGTATGCCATTTCTATGGTGCTTTAAGTCCCATTTAGAAGCTTCACATTTTATCTGTAGGGTTTTTTTCAGTTATTTTATTATTTTCAGTTATTTCTAGTTAAAACTGATGAGCAGACAAGCAAGCTGGGCATCTCCATCTAAGGGCACTACAACCTTATATGAACCCTTTAAAGTGAAGCAGAAGGTGTCATGTAAATTAATCCATATCGGGGTCCTTATCTTGTCACCACCACTATAAATCTTATGTGAATCTTAAATCCACAGCACTGGAGCACAGAAAATAAAGAAAAGATGGCCTGCAGTATAAAACACACACACCATAAAACACAGGGAAAACAGTAAATTCACTACTGCTGGAGGGTGATGAGTCTGGGGGAGTGGTTGTAGAGGAAGCGTTTTCTTATTAAAAAAGGAAAAAAGTGAATTTGAGAAGACGTGGAAGCCATGTGTGGAACGGCAGTATATTTAGCCATGAGATCCAACTGCCAGAGGCCTCAGCTTTAAACAAGTCCGGTGTAGACATACTGCTGGCATAATGAAGATATCAAAGAATAGTTTTGCCTGGATATTGTGTGTCACACTCTTGCACTTACTGATACTGTTACTTTTGAGTACATGTTTACTTGTAAATCAGATTTCATGATTAGAGCTGGACATTATGCTACTGTTGCTATCAACTTGTGAAATATCACACCAGCGTACGTACCAATTTTCTTTGCCCAGACAAACCAACATTTTTTTTTTTTTGGGAGGCATCATAGAGATCTTCTGTGTCATTTAAGTACCAACTTAACTCATTCAAAACCACCCCAGGACTGGAAATGCCTGCCAGCGACTTTTAATTTAGCTGATGAAGCATTTTTAGATGCTATCTTTGATATTACAACAGCAGTCACATATACAGTCAATGTAATCATAACCAAAGCAGAGGGCAAAGCACAGAGCTCACACATGCTCAGTAGTGTTCAGGCTTGGGGAAAAATGGATGTGGTGACAGAAACTTGGAGCAGTAATTTAAAAATTGAGCTAAGATCACCCTTGATACCTCCCCTCATACAAATCTTCTTTAAAGAATGGAAGCTGGGACGATCCCAAGCTCTGCAAAGCATTATGTAAATACACACGGGTTGACGCATTTAGGAACACAAACTTCATTTCCTTGTGTAATTGTCAGTCACTTTAAAAACATATTTGCAAAAACAAAAAGGCTTAAAGACTAGTATACACACCATTCTGGTTTTGTTTACGCTGCACCATATAAAACATGCTTTTAAATTACTGTCTCTGAGGTCCTCACAAACAAATTAAGACCTAAAACATTTTGTTTATTAAGCGAAGCATATATCTTTTGCATTTTGTCCTAGTCAGCTGCAATCATAAATGGAAGACCACAAATGGTTTCTATTTTTGTGACACTGTACTGGGCAGTCCTGTAAAATCTCATTGGTCCAATATCCTCTTCCACATTGAATAACTGTGTATTAAACATCAAACATTGTCTGATTGGCTGTTATCATGCAGTGTCATGAAGCATTTGCACTTTTAGTGTGGAAAAATTAATTGCTTGTTGCTGGGATCTTGAGATCTAGAAGTTTGTAAAATTAATTTGTTGATATCAAAGCCAGAAAGAACATCAGGCACATGTCATTGCTTGACCAGCTGTCTGATTGCTTAATGGATCTTTAAAGCATCAAGGGTCTGCACAATAAAAGGTCAAAGGTGATGGGTCAGAGCAACACGTGCTACATGTTTACAGTACAGTAAAAACATCAAGAGGCAGGACAAAAGCACATTTAAAGTAGTAGAAAACAAAAAGGCAATTAGAGCATGACAGACATTGAGAACAAACGCACAAATGTCAACATCCTGAGATAAACCGTGATGCATGAACAACCAATGACACGACTTGAACACATAGAGCACACTGAATCCAGCCAATCAGAGCAAGTGATACACGCAGCAGTCTTAACATAGAGTGCATGAGTCAGGTTTAGAGCACATAATCTTGACCCCTGGCTGCAGACCCCATCAACTCTATAAAAACACTCATGGACAAACACATACCACGGCCCAATGCTCATCTGTGTTCCTTTTTCTTCACTTCAGAGCATTCGTCTTAATTCAGTCCACTGACTTCAGTTCAGTTTCCTCATTACGGCCAGCAGACAAATCACATTAGGCCTGGACACTATGACAGTATACAGATGGAACCACAGTAATGATTCAGCCAATAGAGATATTTCTATATTGTTTTTACAGCAGTTGGTATATCTGTGTGGCAATCAGTTGACAGGACTGGATTACATTATTTATATGTAAATAGAGACAAGAAAATAGTGAGACGACAAGAAGGCCATGACCTAAGCAAGTCAAGACAAGGAGTAACTTGTTTTTAAGGGTTGTTTGTTGAGAATGAGGCTTAGCTGTTTGCCAATAAAGTTTAGTTGTTTATGGTTGTTAAGCAACATGATGATTAACATTCCACTGATGAGAAACAGATGCAAAAAGTTGTTTGTTTTACATATTGTTTTACAAGTCATTTCACATATTGTGAAGCTGTTTTGTTCTAAAAGCCTACTTAAAGATCATTACATAGTTATTTAATATATAAACCATTTTGTCTTTTAATTTTCACATGAAAATTATTTATACCATGATCCTGCCACAAACAGAACTTCAAGACACTTCATTTCAGACTTTTGAGAGTTACCTAGACCTTTGAGAGTTGCCTACATAGTTGACCTAAGAAAGACTATAGAAGGAGTTTCACAGACAAACTGATGCTTGTTGGCATCATATTTAACATTTTAACTTTGATCTGCTTTTTGACTTTGAGAGTAAAATCTTCAGACATTCCTGAAGTGAACTGCTAGCTACATTTATAGTCCAGATGATATAAGATAATATATTAGTCTATTTAATATCTCAGTTGTTCTTTTAAATGTAACGCAAATAGAGATATTCGTCCGGCTTCTCAGATTTTTCTTCTGAGAAACTCTAAGATGTAAATTCTCATCTGTCTCCTCAGATTTTCAAAAAAGATCTCAGTGTCTCAAGCTGTTGCTTTAACCAGCTGTAACGTCCAAAACAACTGTGAAATCCAAATTGTGGTGGTCAATTCAGCACAGTGCCATCACAACCACTCACAAAGCTCTCAGTGCTGCTGTGCCCAGATGGGCGGAGCTGTGGACCAGACAAAGTCACTATGACATTGTGAATGACCAGGAATGTTCTCTTAATACAGCCTGTTGTATTATTAGAAACTGTTCAGACTAAACTGGCTTGCATAGTCATGCTATGTGTATGAATTATCACTCCATCACTTATCGATTATGGTTAAATTACCAAATTTGTAAGGAAAAACAGTTTAATGGGAATAATTGGAAAAGTAATGAATTAAACCACAATGGTATAAAGGAATATTCTGAGTCTTGTATAGCTTGTAATATTTATTTCTCTCTCTCTCGCTCTTTCTTACTGAGTTTGCCTTAGGTGCTAATATTGAAATTTTGATTTAAAACAAAACATTTCTGATTTGTGTCAGAACTAATCACTATATCTGCGTATGTGCAATAGATCCAAGGGAGTGTGCATGTGTGTGTGTGCCTGTGTCCATCAGGGAGAGAGTGTAGGTTTTCTTTACACATTAGTAATCTCCTCTAGCATACTGGGCTGTCTCCACAAATACATCTCTCCTTTCCGTCTTTTTCTCCTTCCTTCACTGATGGTCAGAACATCTGTCTATCTCACCAGTGTCACAGATGTATGAAAGAATGATGCTCCACCAGGTTGTCTACACAAAATAAAAACTCATGTGTACATACCTACAGTTTCACTGTTTGGTTATTGTTTACTAGTAAAAAAAAAAAAAAATTACTAATTTACAGAATAAACACTAGTATTTCTGATCCAATAATAATGAGATGCAGGGCATCAAAATGTGTCTCTACGATCTCCTTTTTAAAGCCACAAGTGTCAGGGATTTCAGGAAGAAGGACCCAATTGCAGAGTGAGTGAACATTGATTTATTGACAACACACAAAAATACATAAGGGTAGTGAGGTGCACAGGTGTGACAACAGCAGGAACACAGAAACAACCTGGGGAAGACCACTGGAACAGTTTCAGACCGGCATACTGGAGCAGTAGAGAGAGTGGCAAAACCAGGCAGATGGTGAGGACCGAGCAAACCAAGCTCAGGTACTTGTTAGACCGCAGACTCTGAAGCAAACCAGGTGCCAGGCAAAGGGAACCAGTGGGCAGAGACAGGTCAAGAACACTACACCACAAGACAAAACAAGGCTCTACAAGAACAGTTACTTTAAAGTAAGCAGGACAATAACCCAAAAACAAAACAAATAAAGAGACAAGTCAAAAAGGAGCAAGACTAGAACATAATACACAAGACTTAACAAAGACTGACTGGACAAGAGGGAAGACATACTCAGCCACATCCACAGAAACAGTGAGGGTGCAAATGAAAATGAACCAGCAAAAACAAGAGAACAAGAGGAACTATAAATAAAGAGGAAAGCACTTGAGGAACAGGTGAGGGCAATTAACTAACTAACAAGGGCTAACAAGATGGTAAGGAAAGGAGGAAACAAGGAGGAGCCAAAAAAGTACATGGTAGACAAACAAAGCCATGTGGTGACGAGACACGAAACAAAACACTGTCAGGGCAGAACCCTGACAACAAGCTCTCACAAAAACCCAGAAGCTCATTGGTCTGTTATTTTGAGTATAGTAGATTTGCTCATCTACACACATGTAAAAGGATGCTGGGATACACAGAGCCCACAGAGCAAGTTTTCATTAGCTCTATTAGAAACAGCACACTAACTGTAAATGCAAACAATATTAACTGTTTGGCTTTCTCCACCTGTGAAGTTCTGCACTGTGTTTTTAAAAAATTATTTACGGTAGAAAGCAGATGTGCTTCCTATAGAAGGAGATAGGCATTTAACTAGCCAACCAGATGCAAGAAATTTAGTTTCCAGTTAGCTGAGGAAAATAAAGAACGTATGAATGTAATGGCTGTAGAAAGTTTCTCCACATGGATTACAGATATGAGCTTTAATTTATGAGCTTTAATATTATCTGTTTGAGTTTTAAAATATTACAATCAACAATTAAACCATTGCGGAATCTTTTATTTGTCTATATGTCCCCACAAGTATAGAAACACCAGTACATCTTGATACAATAAGGAAACAATAAGGAATACAAGCTATAAATCATACAAAATAATCATTTTAAAAAATCTGTGATGGGTAGGTTTATGTGTGGAATCAGTGTGGGAGGATAGTATATACAGTTTGTATCATTTTACAGTTTGTACAATATTAAATCTATGGAA
Organism: Ambastaia sidthimunki; assembly: GCA_036877625.1. Classification (NCBI taxonomy): domain Eukaryota; kingdom Metazoa; phylum Chordata; class Actinopteri; order Cypriniformes; family Botiidae; genus Ambastaia; species Ambastaia sidthimunki. The sequence goes on along the minus strand of JAZGTK010022582.1, from coordinate 537 downwards.
TGTCCTATATGAAAAACCCAACATACATTTGTGGGATTACTTAACCATATATTGAGGACAAATTTTGTAAGCAAAAGTCAGCAAAACCACCCTCCTCATTTGTAAAAATGCTATAAAAATATAAAAAATAAAGTTTTTTTGTAAAAATTCGTTTTTTGTTGGGCTTAGGGTCTGTGTGTGTGTGGTGATTAAATTAGGCATCCAGTGTGTTTTCACTAATGCCCTTTCCTACATAAAATATCATAATATAAAAAAATACATTATTTTAATTTAAAAACATTAATTATGCATTCTAAAAAAGTTCTCGTAACCGTAGGGACAGGGTATGGGTTAGTCAACAGTACAATATGTCTATGATATGTAATCTTAACTTTCAAAAAAGCAGTAAATGTTAACCTCCACCCATGTGTATTACAAGAAAATTAACTAAAAAGACACAGGGAGAAATTACAAGCCCTTAACCAGTAGACCACAACTGCCCCCGTAAGAGAGATTCTGAGCAGATGAGAGGCTAAATGACCCAGCAGCATTATTCCA